>NIPQ01090528.1:0-12296 GCA_002806875.1 Lepidotrigona ventralis hoosana
AATCCTCGACACGCGTTGCCGTTCGCATCGACCACTGAACACCATACGGGATTACAAAGATACGTGTTCGACCGTGCAAGTCAACGATCTGTTTGTCAATTCCAAGTTTCCTTGATATTTCGAGTGAACCGAAGGGTGAGTATCCTACAAGGCGTAGATATTTTATGGATATTTGGCGCGAGATTGCAGGCGTGCAGCTCTGAGTCGCACATTGTGACATCTGTGTGTGGTTTTTGTCATTTTAATTACAGGTGTTTAGGTTAGGTGTTTTAAGTTTCGAGGTTGGATTTTTAGCACGTGTTGTTGTAATTGTTCCCCCTCGTTTGGCATGCAACTTGCGAGAGAATTTAAATTTAAATTTAAATTTAATAACTCGCGATCAATTCAAATTTTGACCGCCTTTGAAACTTCGTATATTAACTGCCTGGATTTACATGTAGAATAGAATGTTTTAAATATGTGATGATTTAAGTATTACACTTGCTTCACTTTTTATAATGTTATGACGCTTCTAAAATTTCTTTAGATATCGAAACTTCGTATATTAACTGCCTGGATTTACATGTAGAATAGAATGTTTTAAATATGTGATGATTTAAGTATTACACTTGCTTCACTTTTTATAATGTTATGACGCTTCTAAAATTTCTTTAGATATCGCTCTGAATCGTTTTGTATATTTTTGCATATTATCTACTGTTTTGTGTACGTTTGCATGCTTGAATCTCCCACACCCATAATTTGGTTGAATGAATGACTTACATAGTAGTAAGTTTTCAGAAAAGTTTATCTGAATCGTTTTGTATATTTTTGCATATTATCTACTGTTTTGTGTACGTTTGCATGCTTGAATCTCCCACACCCATAATTTGGTTGAATGAATGACTTACATAGTAGTAAGTTTTCAGAAAAGTTTTTCACTTTGTAACTTCTGGTAATAACATTTTCAAGAATTTTAACCATTTTAACTAGTATTGTTAAAGTTAAGTATGACACTGTACATGATGTTTTTATTCCTGTAATTTCCAATGTCAGTGTTCAAATTCTTTTGACTGTCGCTTTTGACATATAGAAGAGAAAAACTGTAGCAAAGAAAATTTATTGCAGCATGTGAAAGAGAAATCTAAAAATTTAAAAGAAACTCAGAGATTCAGCGAGCAAAGTCGTCTTAATAGAAAAGCTGTTACAATACAAAAATTTATTACCATAGTCACTTCATTCATATCTGATTTAATTCCTCTCTGATTCATCTATTCTCATAGGGTAATTTATTCTTAGAAAGAAATATTTAAACGAGACAGTTCAAAATATGTAAGCATCATTCGTTTGTCATTATTTTCTCCAGATTCTACAATTTTGCAAAACTTGAAGAAATAATTGAAATATGAACCTTAAGATAAATTATTCGATTGCTTGAATCTTAATGAATATGTTTGTAGCAATAAAACGAATGTATGTTATATAGTATATTATATGCTATATACTATGCAAGATATACATTATACATATTATAGTATAATATTATGTAGCATTAGTATCATATAGCATATAGTACTATATTACTAGTATTATTAGTATTATATAGCATACTATATAACATACAATACTATATATTATACTATATATTATATATTATACTATATACTATACTATATATTATACAGCATACTATATAGCATACAATACTATATAACATTATAATATAATTATACTATTATATGCTATAATATGTATAATGTAAATGTATATTATATACTATGATACAATGGTTTTGAAATGTTATTTATACCAAGTGTGCAATCTTTTGTTCAGTTTTCTAATAATCAATGTATGATAGTAAGTGTGCCATTTTTTAATCTCTATCCGTGATCTGACAAATTCTGAGTTTCAATTTTAATTATATAAATTGTTTAATTCTAATCCGAATTTCGTTTATCTGGACAACAAGTTAAAATTGAATCTCANCGATAAGTCCCTAAAATAGCTAGTCAGTAAGTTAGTTAGTAATAAGTCCCTAAACCTAACCTAAAATAGATTGCAAAGACGAGCCAAGTTGTATTGCATTGCAAATGAAAGGTAAAGAAGATAATTTAAAAGAGATGATAAGAGGGGGGGAGGAGGAAAAGAAGAGTTCCCGCGAGAAGGGAAGCGGAACTGAATTAGGCGAGTACAAAGGGAAACAGAAAGGAAACGAGGATTTTGTCAGTCAGTCGGTCGTCGATCGTCGCATAACGGGTTTTCGTGTAACGGGGTCGAGCGACGTTCCTCTCTTTTCTTCCTTGCTTCTTCGTCCGTGGAGGCCGAAGAAACGAGCGGGTTCTCGTGACCGTTTCGAGGCTCGAGACGCTGACCTAGAATCCTATCGAAATCGCTTTTATCTACGTTTCTAGTATTTTCTAACTTGCGCTTGACACAACAGTTCGAAATATTCTCTTCTTCTTCTTCTTTTGCTTCGCGTGGAATGAAACGAATGATTTGTCTGTTGGATCGGTTGTGCGAATAAACCGCGGGCTTTTCTGTTTCAAATTCGTACTCTGGTAAAGTAAATCCCTAAATTAGCGGCTTCCTCCATTTTACCAGTAAAGCAAGAGATTAATCGACGAAGATTAAGAACGATGACGAAATGTTCCCATTTTCATTCTATTTCATTATATACATCTGATAAATCATCGCTCAGTGCAAATGAAATATTTTTTAAAAAAAGTGTACAACATCTTCGTGACACGAAGGAAAGAAATTTTTTTATATAATGTTTCCTTTAAAATAGCGTTGTAGTACGTTTTCGATTTCCTCCGATTGGCTCTCTCGTTTCAAGAACGAAATGGAGCTTGCCCAAGAAAAATCTTGGCAGCGGAACACCCGAAATTGGAAAACGCCCAACTAAGTTAGAAATTTAATTTATTTTTTTAATACAATTTTAGTACAATTTTACAACAAATGTTTCACGTACTTTGGCTGAGTGCCATTTTTACATTTCAAGAATCGTTACTGGTACTTAGTACAACTATAAACTGTTTCATTTAAATCGATTTTATTCGGATATTCGCCAGACTATGGACAGTTGAAATATTCGAAACGAAGCTTCAATGGTTTTTAAGAGGCATATGAGTAATTATTCGTTTAAAAATTAAATCATATTTTTTAACACACTAACTGATACCATTCGACATTCTCTCTATGCCAGAAAATATGTATAATTATATTATGTGAAAATTGTTGGTTCAGAAGTTATTTTAATTAAGGTTTTTGGAATCAAGGCTTTGTATTTGTTTCATACATATAATTGTGAATTCTTAAAGAAAGCTCTATCTTTTGTTTAATAAATTAATTTATTTTTGTTTAGTAAATATACTTGCAAAATATCTTACGTTTTTATATTAAATATCTTATATTTTTTTATTAAAGTTTTTATTAGTTATTATTAATTAATAAATTTATTTATTTTTGTTTAGTAAATATACTTGCAAAATATCTTATGTTTTTATTAAATTTTATTAACTTGCAAAATATCTTACGTTTTTATATTAAATATCTCATATTTTTTATTAAAGTTTTTATTATTTATTATTAATTAATAAATTAATTTATTTTTGTTTGGTAAATATACTTGCAAAATATCTTATGTTTTTATTAAATTTTATTAACTTGCAAAATACCTTATGTTTTTATATTAAATATCTCATATTTTTTATTAAAGTTTTTATTAGTTATTATTAATTAATAAATTTATTTATTTTTGTTTGGTAAATATACTTGCAAAATATCTTATGTTTTTATTTTATTAAAATATCTTATGCTTTTATTAATCATTATCCTGTTCTCATCGTTAAAATGTTCAAATGTGGTGTTGAAAAGAATGAATTGAAACACAAGTTCATATATATTTACAATATCCTTATACTTTACATTATTCTAATGAGTGTTACGTTGTTTTACTCCAATCATCAGTGATATCCTCGCCATTCAATCACCATTAATAATATATTTTTTTGTACACTATCATTACACAATGCTAGAAGTTTGAATGAAAAATTTGCATCGTATGCATCATATATCAGACACGTGTGTCATTGAACATATTAACCTTTTGCATTATAATGTCGTAACTTGGTGGAGTTCTAAGAAATAAGAAACATTCCTGGTAAACTCGTGTTTCAAGGTGAACTTTTAATATCGACACTTTGCAAAACGACGTTCAGCAAAGTTAANAAAACTTAAAAAAAAAAAAAAAAAAAAATCGGTTTTGGATATTTTCTTTTCTCATTGGATTTTCTCTTGACAGAAGCTAATATAATGAAGAAATATAATGTTATATTTTAAATACATATTATAAATAAATTTGCACTTTGTTGCAATATTATAAGAAGCTTTCTTAACTTTATCTTTATATAATTAAATTTCTGCAGTTTCAATTTAAGTTTATAAATTTTTTATTTTTATTCTAAATTTTTTTATATGCATATGTTTCAACGAAGTCTAATTATTTTCTTCATCCGTCTAATTATATTCTATATTACACATAGAAGATTATAAATAGATTTAGTGTTATACGAAATGTAGAGTTTTTCAGCATCTTCTTTTCTATATCTATACAATATGTCATAC
Source organism: Lepidotrigona ventralis hoosana (assembly GCA_002806875.1). Classification (NCBI taxonomy): domain Eukaryota; kingdom Metazoa; phylum Arthropoda; class Insecta; order Hymenoptera; family Apidae; genus Lepidotrigona; species Lepidotrigona ventralis. Next base: position 4,606 of record NIPQ01090528.1, read on the forward strand.
AAGATAAGAAACCGAATGAACAAATAAGTTTCTCAAGTGTTATTTCAACTTAAGTGTTACGAGGAATTTCAAGTTGGACATTCAAACGCGATAGATAATCATATCTATGTTATGTGTATCATAATTACATAGCATGGAGTGATAATTAAGTATAATTAAATACCATGGATGAATTCACTGTGAAAAATAAAGAAAAAAAAAATTATTTAAATATTTTCACATATCTAGCATGGAACTATAACTAAACTAACTGTAGATAATTTGTTGAAATAAAATAAAATGATATAGAACATTTCAATTTCTTCAAATTCATAAATTCTTGACATTCTATTTCATAGTTGCAATGTATATTCAATATATGTAAATGTGAACTAATCAAACAGAAATTGGTAATATTTATTTAATAATCATATTATTTAATTAATTAGAATATCATAGAATATATACGTATATAATATTCTAGAGTACATTATGGAATATATAGAATACTCAGAATATATTATAAAATGTTAATGAAATATTAGCCAGATGTTTTCATAATTGAAAAGTAATATTAATTAATCAAAAACGTTCTATATTAAGAAGACTAGAGTAACAAAATACAGAGACATGGAATAATATAATTTTATTTGCTAAAATAATTACTTCTTTTGTAATTTTATTAGGAAAAGAGGTAGCAGATTTTCTTTGTCTTGATTTTACAAGAGTCTCCTTGATCTTGATTCCTTCAGTTTTTAAATACATGATTTAATAAATTAAATTATAGAATACTATACTAAGGTACCCTATAATATTAAAGTGCTAATGAAGTTAAAGAACTAAATTCCAAAATTCTCTATATTTAATTATAAAAATTCTAAACTTCTTAATGAAGATTGGTGCATATGTAGAGTATTGTGCTGTACAACTTACTTAAATAGAATTCATCATTTTTATAACTCTAGAATAATAAAACTAAATGGCAATGTTATAAAGCATGGTTGTAATTTTATTTGGAAAAGAGATATTTCATATGCATCAATGTAATAAACGTAGACATTAGAACGATATCTAAACTTTAAAATGTATAAATATATTTTATTAACTTGCTAATATGAATTGTGAATTGTATTATAAACTCGTATAAATATAGTAATCTACTAAAAATACAAAATTGTAAATCATCGACATAAAAAATAATTTTAGCATTTTTTAAGAAATAGAACTATAGAATGCTTTGCCATTGTATGAGCTTCTTGGTTGGTGCATGAATTAAATTATTTTTCTGAACGTTGTAAAGATTGGACTTTGTAATGTTTTTCTTAGAAAATTGAGAACAAAATATAGTTTTATTGCAAGGAAATAAAATCAAAGAATAGTGATTAAAAGGGGTCAAGTGCTATTACTTTCACAATGGAAAAATGAACTCTTATTCTTATATTACAAAATAAAATATACGCAAATTAAATTAGCAAATTAAGAAATATCCTTAGTACTTATCTCATTTCTATAATAAACTTGTATCTGCTTGTATGAGGTGCTGAAGTATTAGCATCTAGAATTTTTAAATATAATACAAATGTACCGAGATATTTCTCCACATCTTCTGACACATATCTATTCTAATGTTGCATTCTTCATTTTTGTTTCAGCCAAGTACATACGTAAGGCGGGGCACGAAATGAGTTCACCAGAAATTAAATTCATTTGTAACCCACTTGGAAAATTCTGGAACTGTGTAAACTTGTGCTAGCTATCGTTTCAACTTTCCCAAACTCTGTCCCATTTTTAAGGGGCAACTGCTGTGCTTCTTCTTCTATAAACTTGTATAGTCGCAAACGAACGGATCGTTAGAAGGGAGAAACGCTAGAAGAAAAGGAGAAATACATGTATATATAGATCTATTTCTCGTNCTTTAAAAAAAAAAAAAAAAAAAAAAAAAATAGCAAGGATCGTATCAAGACCAAAGATAAAACCGAAGAGAGAAAGAAGATAATAATCAAAGAAGTGGTGCTCTTCGTCATTTGTAAAAAGCTTCTGCAAGAAAAAGGAAAGGAACATTGAAAAAGGCAGACTAAATCGTATAATATAAAACGTCTGAACTCAACTAATCCAAAGAAGGATTCAATTAATTTTTTATTTCGAACGAGAGGAGAAGAAAGTGAGAGAAGAGAACGTATCAAAATGAGTACAATAAGTAGCGCTCAGAATACGTCCGTGAAGGATTTTTATAGGGACAGATGCGTTTTCGTGACCGGTGTTACTGGATTTATGGGCAAAGTCCTGGTCGAGAAGTTGCTCAGATCCTGTCCAGGGCTCAAAACCATTTACGTTCTGATAAGAAATAAAAAAGGCCAAGACGCCCATCAAAGGTTGCGAGCACTGTTGAATGGGCCGGTGTGTTTACTTTTTTCCCTACTTATAAATGTATTTTTCTCTTTTTATTATTTCTAAACTAAGGAAAACTGGAGTAAAAACATTTACTTATTATTCCTGGCAGTTTGTACAATATAAAATGACTAAAAGACAGGGAACTCAGCGTTGTGAAGAAAGTGACACAGTTTAAAAAGCTCCATCTTTTAATTATCATTGTAAAAACATTGATCCTTGACCAATTATGAAAATCTTATTCATTGATCTTCATAATTTGGCCGGTTGAAAGGAACTATGTTGCTCTTCCTGATTGTGACATTGTATTTTATTAAATATGTACCTCTTGTCATGAGTTTCCTCTTGATCATCATTGTGAGCAAATGAATATTGATAAAATCAAATTAAAAATATTGTATTACTTTCTGTTGGTCAATCAGTTTTCTTCTCTTGAAAAACACTTTCTTCGCAAGAATGCCACATGTATTAAGTTGTTCAGAACATTCATAGCGACGTTAATTAAAGAAGACTTAAAATCTCTTGAATGATATATGCATCACTAACTTTTTGCTAAATAGCAAATGCTATTAAAGAGTAACCTTATGAATTCTTTTTTGAAGAATTGCTTGTCTTTTAAGTTACTTAAAAAGTAATCTTGTGAATTCTTTTTTGAAGCTTGTTGGTAAATTTTTACAGATTTTGTTTTTTTTTAATTTCTTGTTTATAGTTTTAAAAAAGAATAATATTGTAGTTGAAATTTGATATTTCCTGGATTTAGTATAAGCACTAGTTGATCAACACTAATTAAAAGAAAAGTGGTTGTATCATTTCCCAATGAATGAACTTACAGAGGAAAGTCATTTGTTTCTTGAAAAAAAAATGGGACATTACTTATGGAACGAAAGAATTATTAAAAATGATAGAAATCATGATTAATTTTGCTTCTAAGATTCTTATGATGTTCAAAATTGTTTTTTCTAATATTTCTTCTAATTTTTCTTTAATATTATTAATATTAAGAATTTACTTGACCTTCATCATTCGTTTCAATAAAAATGCAAAGAATTTCTGGAACAAGCACCTCTCAGTTATTTTATTTTCCAGTGAATGAAAACGTTAATTTATTGAAATATTTGCAGCTGTTTGACAAGTTACGCCGAGACTCGCCGAATGAACTTCAGAAGGTAATCGCTGTGCCTGGAGACATCACAGAACACGAACTGGGTATTTCAGACTCCGATCAGAATATTCTAATAAGAAACGTGTCGGTTGTCTTTCATTCTGCCGCCACCGTGAAGTTTGACGAAGCGCTCAAGATTTCGATCACTATTAACATGATCGGTACTAAACAACTCTTAAACTTATGCCATCGTATGCAAAATTTAGAGGTAAATAATGATGTACACTGCAATATACTGTAAAGAGAAAACAGTCGTGTGATGAAGTTTTTTTTTCTTTTTTTTTTTTTGAAGTCTGTAGACTGTTGAAAATCTGAAGTTTTTCCATTAATGTCCTTGTACATATAGATTAGCTCTCATTCGTTCCCCAATTTCCCAACTAAATTTATCCCTTGGTGTTAATTTGGCACTAATCTGAACTAATAGTTGATATAATTTAAAAAGGTAAAAATTCGCAAATTTTTTTTATTAACAATAAATAGATTAAATTTCTATTCAGTTGTGTTTCTACTAAATCTTAATATTACCAATTAATTTTCAAATCTTTTTATTAAATTACATGTACAAATTTCACATTTTTTACATAAAAATTCAAAAAATTGTCTATTCCTACATATTGTGATCTTCTCCGATTTTATTTAATATTATGGTCATCTGTTTTGAATCTTCATTCGTTACATCTATACATTTTTGAGAAGATCCATTAAATGCATAATCATGCTACAATAATTTCTACTGAGACAAGTACTTTGAAATGTCAAGATTGTATGTCATTGTATATTAGAAAAACAGATGTCACATCTTTGTACCAATGTGTTGCATGGTGTGTAAAATAATATAACATTTTATATATAGAAAAACGTGTCAAATTATCACAGAGAACGAATGAGAATTAATTAAATGAAATTTAATTTGAACATATATCATAAATCAAGTATTAAACCCACAATGTTTATTTAAGTTAATCTTTGTATTTTCATTTAAAGGCACTGATCCATGTCTCAACAGCATACTGCAATTGTGACCGTACAGATATTGCTGAGCAAATCTATCCTCTCATAGCGGAACCAGAGGAAATTTTCGCTTTGACGAAGGTGATGGATGATAAGATGATTGATGATATAACACCAATTTTAATTGGCAAACGACCGAATACTTATACGTTTACTAAAGCTTTGGCAGAAAGGATGTTGGAAACAGAATCCGACTATTTACCAATAGCAATTGTCAGACCTACCATAGTTCTATCATCGTATAAAGAACCGGTTGCCGGATGGTTAGACAATTGGAATGGACCGACTGGAATTATTGCCGCTGCTGGCAAAGGTTTCTTCAGGTAAGCAGCTTGAAGAAGTTGATAATATAAAGGATGTCCTGGTCAAATCAAGGAAGAGATGATCAAACAAGTAAATCAAACACAAAGAATAAATGTTTCTTTATTCAAGGTTTTTTGGAGAAAGTCAAGTTTTGGAAATTCATCAACTATATTTGAATTTAGCTAATTCTTTATTGATCAGGAGTAAATAACGAACAGGAATTATTCCATCTATGAAAAAAAGTCAAAAACGTAGAATTCAATCTTTTCACAAGACTTTTATTTGTTCAAGAAAATTCAATTTGTCAAGTACGCGTTTGTTAAACCAATTTTTAACTAAACGTAATCGAATACTGTTCTCTTGAGGATGAGATCTTAAATGAGAAAATTTTATTCCACATTTTTCATTATTATTTTTGCAGGCAGAATAATCTCTTATCGATCGGTCTCTTCTGTGGTAATCTAGAATTAGCAAAATTCAAGTATGTTCAATAAATTTTCAAACTTGATTTTTTCGAAAGTGACGTCTTATATATTCAATCTAACGTACAAAATCGTATTAATGAAATAAAGCTATGAAATTAATTAATTAGGCTTGTCTGAGTTACTATGTTAATTAAATGATAGTATGGACCGATTATGGGATACTTGGATTATTATTGATTTGGTTGTTAGTAAATAAATAAATTTACCATTGCAGATCTATGCTGTGTCGTGATGATATGATAGCAGACTTAGTGCCAGTCGACATAGTGATCAACTTGATGATAGTTGCAGCCTGGAAGACTGCAACAAATCGCACGAAGACAATTCCCATATACAATTGTTGCACAGGTCAACAGAATCCGATAACCTGGAAGAAGTTCGTAGATTTAACGTTCAAGTACAGTCGATTGCATCCATACAACGATGTGATTTGGTATCCGGGTGGCAATTGCCATACCTCCACTATAATAAATAAAATATGCATGCTCCTCCAGCACATTGTACCGGCGCACATTTTAGACTTCACTCGTCGACTGAAGGGCAAAACAGCCAATATGGTGACATTACAGACGAAGCTCGAAAAAGCTACCAAATACTTGGAATACTTCACCATGCAACAATGGAGTTTCAGAGATGACAATGTTCGAGAGTTGAACGAACAGCTTAGTCCCGAGGATCGACAGATATTCGCATTCGACGTTAGACAAATTGATTGGAGTTTATACTTGGAGCACTACATTTTAGGAATTCGACATTTCCTTCTCAAGGAGAACCCGGACACACTGCCAGCTGCTCGTGTACATCTTAGGAAGTAAGCAATCTCCTTTCATAACGTACGAAAGTAAGAATTTAAAAACTAGAAAGAATACAGAAATACAGTATAATTTTTACTTGCGAATCTATCTTCACATATCTACATATGTTTAAATATGCTTAATCTCTTTGATAGATACTCTTTTTTTTTTTTGTGAAATTGATCATTACCATGATCCAAAAACACTAATATAACATATGAAAATTATCATTCCTCTTTTAATATAATATAAATAATATAGTATAAATATATAATATAATATAAATAATATAATATAAATAATATAGTATAAATATATAGTATAAACTAAGTTTATTAGTATAAATTAGTATACTTAGTTTAAACTATTAGTTTATTAGTATAAACTAATATAGTATAAATATATGAAAATTATCATTCCTCTTTTAATATAATATAATATAATACAAATAAATGAAATAGTAATATAATATAAATATATGAAAACTATCACTGCTCTATCATAAACTATGTCGTATTAAAATGAAAATTGTATTTATTATGTTTCTCCCCTTACAATGTTCATATTTAGTGTGGAAAGTACCTAGAGAATTATCCTTCTGTTGTAACAATAAAATGGTATGTTATTATAATATTAACTCATCTGATTGTATTTCAGATTATACTGGATTCACAAAGCTGTGCAATTCGGGGTGCTATTAGTACTGCTGCGTTTTCTATTGTTGCGAAGTACCATGACCCAAAACGCATGTTATTCACTAGTGTCCTTGGTGTTACGCATGTGCCGTATAATTGTTTGACGGCTCAGAACGCTGGCTGAGGATTACGAAAAGCGTTATAAGAAACAACAGCTAATTGTAAAGAAGCATAATCTAATGGTGCGAGTTGTTCTTCGACTTCGTTGCCCGTTGTTTTCCAACGAGCAATTGCTATGTTCAAACATCCCATCGGTTGGCCTTTTCGATGTTTCTATTTGTTCATAACTAAATTAGCGTTTGCTAGAGATATTCAATTTCCACGGAGAGTNTATTAAAAAAAAAAAAAAAAAAAGAAAAAAAAAAGAAAGAGCACGCGGATGATGAAACGATGGATTCGAAGCTTCCAAAGTTATCACATATATAAGGCACTTTGTTATAATTCCCAATACTGAACAGAGAAAGTTTCTGATTACTATTGGATACATGCATCGTTTGTTTGTTCAATAGTAAAGAGAAGAAAAAATTTACAATCATGAATAATATATTTCATTGTAATCGTGTATTTTTTGATGCCGTCTCAAAAACAAGTTCCCTTCCCGAACATCGATATTTCGTATATTATCAATGACGAAGTATTTGAAATATTCTATCTAAGTTCTTGGCACTTTGTATTGGTATATTATCTTTAAATCATACTATACTATATCGTGCGATGTAAAACTATACGATGTGTGAACTTTGTGAGCCGGCAACTTAAATACCGATTGAAATTATTCGATATTTGCCATTAAATCTTGCGACTTCATTGGTATTTCGTTAAATATGTTTCTTTTTTTTTTTTTTTTTTTTTTTTTTTTTAAAATTTTTTTTAA
>NIPQ01090529.1:0-14771 GCA_002806875.1 Lepidotrigona ventralis hoosana
AACCCCCCCCCCCCAGCCCCCTCGTCCCTCATTAATACTAAAAGGCACATATTTGTACATAGACAGAATAGGCATCGGCGGCTGGACGATGGCTCTCAGGCGACGAAAGTCACGCACTCGCGTAACCAACCGGACCGTACGGCGAAAGTCAAGTCGCACCGGTCGCACAATCCGATTCCCTTCGAGCCGAACTTGAGGAGGCCGACTCGAAGCCAAGACCCGTTGCGCTAGCTGTGATCTCTCTCGAGCGACGACACACAGAGCATACACATACCTACCCTGTACATAGCCTGACGAAGTTTGCCGGGAAACAGTGAACAGAGAGAGAAAAAAGGAAAGAAAGAAAAAAAGAGAGAAAAAAAAAAGAATCGAGAGCGTGGCTGTTTGTAAAGGTAAAGAGAAATCCAATAAGCAGTCAGTCGGTTAAGAGGAGAGTGATCAAGGAACAATTAACACGCGCCAATGTATCGATCGAGCGTACTGTACAATTCGTGTCTCTTTCTTTTTCTTTTTGTTTTGTATTTTCTCTCTCTCTCTCTCTTTTTTCCTTCTACGCGAAATAAATCCACCGAGGTGAAGAGGCGATCGTTGCTCCTAGAAAAAAAAAAGAAAAGAAAGAAACCGGCGTGCCTCCCCTCTGCCTGCCCACGGCTCTCGTTCTTTTCTGTTTTGTACAGTTTTGCTGCAGATCGTTTGAAAGGAACTACGACGCGAAAGATCGGTCGGTTAAACTTGCAACTTTGTCCTTTTCTGGGCTTGCTTGAAAATTCTCGTGTGCTCGAATCGAAGAGACAGACCTGGACAGAGGAGCTGCAGATCGTTTGAAAGGAACTACGACGCGAAAGATCGGTCGGTTAAACTTGCAACTTTGTCCTTTTCTGGGCTTGCTTGAAAATTCTCGTGTGCTCGAATCGAAGAGACAGACCTGGACAGAGGCGAGGAAGCAGACTCGGTGTTCGAAACTCTCTTCTACCGAGTGAGAATATCTCTCGTGGACACGCTGGTTTTTCTCCGATCGTTCTTCCATCGCCACGTGACGCATCGAGTTGCTTTCCGGTTCTTCTTTTATCAAAATTAAAATTACGTGTTCGTGGCGAGGGATCTTCGAATGCCTCCGTCGCGATTTCTGGGATTTTGCGTGAGGAGTTAGAGCAACGAGGGCAGAATCCTTAAAAAAATAAAACCTGACTGATTGTTCTCTTCTGAGCGCGAGAGAAATCGCTTCGGTAAACGAGAGAAGTCGAACGAGTAACATGGGGCAAGGCGTGTGCCACACAGACGTGATCGATTTGATTCAAATTTTGTACGCACGTGTATCAATATATATATATATATATATGTATATACAAATATATACACGCGTATCGATTAAGATGTCTCTTTTATCCAGCTTCTATCCAATTGATTGATTTATGAAATTCAATTGTCGAATCGTCCCGTGATAAAAAAGTGTAAATCGTTCTTCAACTTCCTGCATCATTGTCTTAGATGTAGGATTTTATCGTGACTATACTGTGCTATACTGTGCTATTCGTGACTATACGTTCACTCGATTCCTCGGTATATAATTTAAATTTAAATTTAAATTCAATTCGTAATCAAAATTTGCGAATACTCTCTCTCTCTCCCCCCTATATTNTTTATTTTTCTTTTTTACGACAGTCGAGCAAATCTCCAAGGATAAAACATACTTTCTCTAGCGTAGGTATATTAAATGTGTCGCAATAAATACGTTACACGAGGGACGAAAGTTACGAGATGGCGGTTGAAAGTTTCGTAACGGAGAGGGTGACAAAGAGAGAGAGAGAGAGTGAGGGAGGGGTTGAAGAGAATCACGCGTCGAGAAGAACAAAGTTTCATCACCATTAAATTTACGCGGAATCAAAGTTCAAGGAGGACAGCGTCGTTTGAATTATAGCTAGCTGTTAATAAAGATGGGACGTTTCTTATATTTAAAAACGATACGCTTAGACTGCGAATCTTCGATTGAAGGATCTTAGTTTCGTTTATTATTACACGATATACTAAATAAAATTCATAAACATAAATCGGCAGTCTGGGGGACAACAATTTTTATTTCCCAACTTTCTGTATTATCCCAGAAGCTTCCAATTATCCTCCAAGAAGGATTACTTTTAATTGGATTTTTGAATCTTTCTCCCAAGGCGATGAAAGAGGATTGCGAAAAAAATTGGTGCGCCACCACTCGGTACTTTCATTCGAGCTCTGCAAACTGATTGTTAATTACAGTTAATTATACAATGTCCACTGGCATACTAACGAGGGGAATTAAAACTGAAAGACAGGGAGAAGACTGTTGTGCCTTTTCATCTTTCTCACCGATGAGAAAAACCTCGCAACGTAACGAGAACTCATCGTACAACGTATTCTCGAGCCAAGCTCGTTTCTTGGATTGCATGATTATTCATCATCATCCTTCTCGACGTGTGACATAACTAATGTGCTCGCGCGCGTCAGACTGTGGGAACTGCAAGCTTCCAATATAATACGCTGTTCGTCGAAGGTTTAAGCTTAAGTTTGGAAAGGAAATGATTTCATTTAAAACATTTCTTACGTACTAATACATATATATCAACACTTTAGTGTCGAGAGACTGAGATTACAGTCGCTTTCAACATCGTTCATAAATTATCTTATATTTTTATTACTTTTTATTATGTTATTTCATGTTCGATTTACTTCTATTTTATTGGCTCGTTGCAAATAGTCCGACAACAAAGTGTTGATACATATTTATTAAAATATATATATATATATATTTATTTAAAAAATTTCTTACATATTAATATATTAATTTCTGTAAGCAACAGTTGGAGAGAAAAATTCAAGGGAAGAGAAAACACAGAATACTAGTGAGCAATTTGTCATGTGCACTCCAAAATCTTCAACAGAAAAATTCCACACTGTTCTAGGCATTCCTTCAATTTTTAAGTAGGCATACAGCACTGTAAAATTTCCATTACACGTTTCCGTGAGAATTGAGCATATTTCCGGGCTCTTGCGCAAGACACACAACTCTTTTCACAAGTCAGAATCAGGCCACTGGGCCAGCCAATTCTAAAGTTTACTAAAAGTTTCTCCATCTTCTTTTACGCGACTCGAAGAGGGAAAAATGTCCTGCTGCGTAAGCAAATACAGTGTTCGCATAAGCACAGAATTAATGCGAGTGGCCTTGAACTTTCGATCGGCAATGCAAGTTCGAAATTCGAGCTCAGAGTTCTTCGCAGATTTTAGATTTAACGGTGTTTCCACTTCGCTCATTTCGCGAAATAAAACGATTTCTCGGCAGGAAATTTCTCGAAAAAGTTTGGAACCTCGCAGTTGCCAAAGTCTGAAATGATCGAAATCGATCGAAGCGAGATGGGATGGGGTTCAGAGGAGGGATTTAGGTGTACACTCGTACGTAAACACATACTATAGACAATCAGAATGCGTGAGAAGCGGTCATCGGCGGAATTTCGCCTGAATCGCGTCGTGTTTTCAATTTCACGCGTAACCCGTTTTTAACGATGTAACGATAATAACGATGATAGCCGATAATTGATAATAATAACCGTAACGATCGATGCGTGTGTACCGTGTGTATATTATATATCGCGATGGAATGCTGCTGGAGGTCTGATCGACGAGATGAAGGATATTTCGCGCGAGATATTTCAGTGAAGCAAGTGAATGTCTTGTAAATAGTAAGTGTATAAATTGTCATTGTATAGCGATCACGAATACCGTAGCTGGATATGTACGACTGTATTTTAAATGTCCACTGTTTCTTTTTTCTTTTTGTTATGACTTGTTTGAACGAAGGTCAGTCAGAAATAAAAAGGGAGAAAAAAAAAAGAGAGAAAAAGGAAATATCGCTTTTTCGGAAACGATTTGCCCCGATCCCAAGACAACTGAACTTTGCATTGTTGCATTGTGCATTGTGCGACGAATTTCAGTTGTTTCGTTTCCTTCCATTTTGGACTGGCGAGGTGAGTGTTACGAGAAATGTTCATTCACCATTGGAATTTTTGTGGAATTTCGGTACACCGTACGTGGCTTGGAGAAACGCAAAGTATATGGAATTGCAAATTCTTACTCGTCGCCAGATTGCGCGACGTTCCCGACGAAAGTCTGGAAACGACAGCCGCGATAAATTTCGCCTTATTAAAGGCGAGTGAAAAACGAAGTTCTCGCGCTCTAAGATCTACTTTGTCAGTCGCTCGAAATTAATATCATTTAGCCAGTGTGTTCCAGTAACTACGCGAATGCGCGATGTAACCTCGAAATTGAGTGTAGAATATAATCTTCATAACGTGGCCGTAAATGTCTTTCTCTTTCCAGATCTGCTGGAAATGTGGATCACGTAGTCTCCACAGTTCTCTTGCGAAACAGAGAACTTTTTTAATTGTCGTTGTTGAATGTTATTAATGTTATAATCAATTTCTAGAAAGCGTCTGACTACTCGTCGACTCGTATCCCTCGTCACGCGCGCTACGTGCAAATTTAAATATCCTCAAATATTCTCTTCGTGACATTCCTTTTTTAAAATAATTCGCAAGAAAAGATTGAAAGAAAAAACGTCCGTGTTTTTTTTTTTAAAATATCTGTCTTAACCCTTGCAGATCGAGAAAGTATCTGTAATATTGTACCTAAGCGAAAAATACCGAGCCAAGTTGACCTAGTTTAGTAACGTGAAACAGGAAGAAATTAAAAAAAGGTATAAAAAGAAAGAACGCTTTAAGAAAGTGAGAGAATAAATTAATATATTAATGTATCATATGCTAATGTGTTTAAATTAATATGTTAATGTTGTATTAACATCACATCCACTGATCTCTTTTCAAACCTATTCCTTATGTATTATCCCCCTTACATCTGTTTCCTAATCCTATATAAAAATTCCTTAAAAAAAGAAGAAATGCAAAATTCGAGGAGAAATATAGTAAGAAACAAAGAGAGAATAAATTAACGTAGCAACGATATATCTTTCTACAAAATATATCTGGTTATACCTTAATAATAAAAATCTATAAAATCATAATATATATATATATCTGGACGAGAACTAACGAGACCTGCACCCTTTAGAGCTTCTCTTCGCACCTTTTTCGATTTTCATTCTCTGCCCTTTCTACTGATCACGACCACATCGTAAGAAACAACTCTCGCATTGCTCATCTCGGGAACTCGCCGCAGACGTAACTTAATTACCATGTTACCCCTCGTTCGTCCAGCGATCCTCCCCTTCTCCAAGCCTCGAGAGATTAATTCAGTCATAGAGAAACGTTTAATGAAATTCCGTAACACGGCGGGGCGAGAGCTGGCGTGGATCCGGCGTAGCCGTTGCGCATTGCAGCAGCAACCCCACTACAAACGCCATTTCCAGCTGCATGTAGATAATGCAGCAGCTGGCTGCACGCGGTGCAGTTACAATACACGCGAAGCCAGCTTCTTTGATTGCAAGGGGACACTTAATTGCCTTCCTTTTTCACCTTTCTCGCCGAAATTTCCTTCCTTTTTTTTTTTTCGAACGAAAGCGAGTTTCTTCCGAGCCCTGAAGAAGAATATTCCCGAAGAACGGGGGAAAGACTTTTGGCTTCCGAAGGAAGGAAAGTTTGATTATTTCGAGGAAATGGGGTTTCTCGAGTGAGATCAGTCGGGTCTCAGTTGAAATGTTGCAAATGTGGGGAACTTGGGTGGAAAATTACCTGTCGGTCATACTTACCATTTTCTTAATTCTGGCTTGTGTGCTTGAATAAGCTATTCGTTCCCCCTCGTTCGAATGCGCAGAGGCAAAAGAATGAATTGAATTGGACAGTGTAGCACGAATGTTCAATGTGAGTTTCAAAGATGGAGAAAAACGAGCCGAATAACCCAGTCAAGAAACTCTGGAAAAAGAATTTTCGTTAGATCTGAGCGTGTCTTGGAAATACTACTTTTACCGATTGAAAAAAAGGAAATATGAAGACCTAGCTAAATACTCTAAGAGCTTTGATTACACTGAGAGTGTCTCTTTCAAATGTTCGAGATTGAAAATGGAGCTGGGTTTGAAATTCAAGGAAAGAAGAATAAGAATGTTTCATTTAAGACATAAAATTATATAAAATATGCCAAGTACAGCCTCTAATTGTCTCTTATTTAATATCCATCACACAACACGTGAACAGTATTTAACTTTACACTGTAACATTAATAACCAGACCTAGTTAAATACTCTAAGAGCTTTGATTACACTGAGAGTGTCTCTTTCAAATGTTCGAGATTGAAAATGGAGCTGGGTTTGAAATTCAAGGAAAGAAGAATAAGAATGTTTCATTTAAGACATAAAATTATATAAAATATGCCAAGTACAGCCTCTAATTGTCTCTTATTTAATATCCATCACACAACACGTGAACAGTATTTAACTTTACACTGTAACATTAATAACCAGACCTAGTTAAATACTCTAAGAGCTTTGATTACACTGAGAGTGTCTCTTTCAAATGTTCGAGATTGAAAATGGAGCTGGGTTTGAAATTCAAGGAAAGAAGAATAAGAATGTTTCATTTAAGACATAAAATTATATAAAATATGCCAAGTACAGCCTCTAATTGTCTCTTATTTAATATCCATTACACAACGACACGTGAACAGTATTTAACTTTACACTGTAACATTAATAATCAGGACCGTGCGATTAGATTAATACGTAATTTGGATCGCAGTTGATATATAATTACGCACAGAGATTGGTGGTTTGTCGTTAACAAGGATTTCCTCGAGCTAGATGAAAGACAAATTGATTATCTCACGGGTAATCAACGATCAAGAGACTAACACACCGGGATTTTACCAGGCTACAATTGAACAACGTTCTTTGCTTCAATTCGAAGACTTGTTAAACGCAATCGTTCCGGAGAAATTAAAATTCTCTAATCGACGTACGATCGCTGTCAACGTAACAGCTTAATTAATCGCAAACGATAACAATACTTGATGAATACTCGCTGAAATTGAAATTGAAATTGAAGCTCCGTTCTTTGGTCGGATACTAGCTATATTTATACAATCCAAAGAATTGAGGCAAAAGAAACATAAATGTCGTTCTGGAGGAAAGAACTTTCAAGCGATTCGCTTCTGGAAAAAAAAATTGAAACTAATATTAACAGTTTATTTTTCTTAGTAGCACTGTTTTCTTGTTCCTCGTATATACTTTCAAATTTTTCTGCCAAACGAACGCGTACGACTCGTGGCACGATCAAAACTTCCGATGGCACGAAACGTAATGCAAGCAACACGGTGTCCAGCTCTGTTCAACTTTCGTCGAAATTCAAGTTCGATAAATCAATCATCGAGTTCCTCTGCGAAACAGAGGAAACACAGTGCACGAGGAAGATGCTCAGCCGCCGATTAATGGATAACGAAAGGGCCAAACATCAAAGATGCCAATGCCATTAGTCAGAGTTGCGTTACATCTGCGAGTATCGAGTAAATTAGATCAAAGGGTTGATGATGAGGGAGAGGCGAAGAGACGGAAACTTTGACAAGGCGTGCAAATACATAGTAATGAGAAAATGTCGTTAAACGACGTACGAAGGACGAAGAGAAGGATTAATGATCAGAGAGAGAGAGATGGTCTTCAGTATCTCTCGTAACTGTTTGCCGACAATGCCTGCGGAATTACGCGTCCCTGATACACGCAGTTTTCGTGAAGACAATCCTATTACGTGGCACAACGCTGAATTTGATTAAGCTCCAAGTGGTCTGACGAGAAACCATCAACTGGCTTGTTCCTTAACCTGGGATAAACCTAATTCCTCTTGTAGCCTCCCCCTGGCGACCAAAGCCTTTAAGTTAACTTTTATTTCTTTCATGCAGCGTAGATCCTCGTGAATAGACGTCGAGTGGTGATCGCCAGATGAACGATTCTACAAAGTGAGGATCTTCGATGACAAGTGAAAGGATCTGAACAATTCGACGAAATTTTCTGCAGCAATATTCCAGATCAAACGAAGGAAATAAAGTACAAGATTGAAAATTTTCTTGTTCAGTTGCAATGATTATACGAGACTTTCAATGATTCTTCGTAAAATTTGCTGAAGCAAACTAGTGCTGAGTGTAACAGAGTGTACGTGACTGCAAAGAAAATACTTTTAAGAAAGATAATTTCGACGCGTAACGTGAACTAACAAGGAAAAAGAATCTCCTGCGTGGTATATTTTGAAGCTGACAACTTGGCCCGAAATTTCATGCAGACGAAAACGAAAGTGGCAAGAATCACAAAACAATTTTTTGAAACGGAACGCAGGGAAATATATTTTTTCAGTCTTCCCGTTATACGAAGACAAATTTACCAAGAAACAGAACGCTCGGTGTATAATATATTTTTTTGAATTATAGCTCGCCAAGTCGAAAGATGAGATTTCCTCGCTTGATCGAAATTCGTGCTGCGTAGGAAGCAGACGAGTCGATACACGTCGAACCGGAAGTATAAACTCTTCTCCTCGAGGAGAAGCACGCCTCTGTAATATTTAGCCCGTTACTTTCATTTAGAAGATTCTCTCCGAGCCAGTATTTTCATGATTATTTTGGCCGAATGTTAACCGAATATAAATTCATCTTCATGGCCTCTACGTGGCTGAAACGTAGGCCATTTGCAAAGTAACTTACTAACCTAATAAACGATACCATCGAATATTTAACAAGCACAAGCTCTAATCTTATTTCACGCGAGCACTCTGTTGAGCTCTTAGCTCCTCTGAGCTACTTGCAAAATTACCAATAATACGTAATATTAGTCAGATATCGTGCAAACGAGCACGCGGATCAGCGACGAGAAAATAAGACTCGAGACCTCGGTCTCGATTTCTTCGAAACCTGGTGAAAAGATCGGCGAACGCTTGTTTCAACGCCGCCGTGGCCCAGTGTTGAGAGTCAAGATCCGATTAAACGACGGGGGAGGGGGATGTCGAAGCCCCGAAGAGGCTCGCGTCAGGTCGATATCGAGCCGAGTCGAAAACTCGGAATGCCTGAGCAAGAAGCTCGCTTCGCGTCGGCGGGGCTGAAGTGTGCGACCTTGGCAAAGAGGAGAGGGCCGATTCCTCGCGCTGATTAAGCGCATGCAAAACCTCTGTGCGAAGGCCATGCCAGCCAATATGCATTTTCAGCTTATACGCTGTGGAAAAATCACTCGCTGGACGACGAAGAACTCAAAACTATCGAATCTTGTTGACATACCATGAAATGTTAAGGTCACTCAACCCGACTGGTGTCGGTCGTTGAATATTTCTAAAAGGACCAGCCACTATTGTGGAAAAATGAAATGAAGCCTCTTTTTGAACAATTGAATTTATTTATTTTATCAGCATTATGACTTGCATATCGATGTAATAACTGAATTAGCATATTAGCCTATTATTCTTTACGAGGAAAAATGTTCTTCCTTTTTCGAAAGTTGCCTTTGGATTTTTCATGTTGAAATCGACCTCAAGCAAATGACGATTGCTACATTTCCTTTTTCTATTGCAGAATCTGTACTTCTATTCTTTCCACTCGACATCAGTTTTTAACACAGGAACTCTTATGATATAGAGAAAAAAGAAAAAAATAATTCGAAGTGCAAAGGATTAATTATATTTTTATTATTCAATCTTGGCTGGGCCAAAGCACCAGAGAAAAGTGTCTTCGACGAAGAGAAACGAAGTTCGAGGAAGAACGCTTAAGGATGTTAACATTATTTCTTTGTCGAAGAAAGAAGATTTGTCGACAATACAACGATTATACGGAACGTTGAATTGCGAACGAATAAAAATATCCCATTCTTCTTCTTAGAATTAGACTGGAAATGTCCGTGCAAATTTGCGTGACGATCTTTTTAACAGAGTACGATTAAAGTGACTGTGGATTCACGCTGTTGCTCTGAGAAAATATAAAATATCAACAATCGGTGAATGTTTTAGTTTAGAAAGTGACGAACAAAAAGAATTCTCCATTTTACGTTACGTTGCGTTGCGTTACATTTACATCGTGTACGAGTTCGCGATAAACGAACGAACATGTCGACACAGAGAGAAAGAGAGAGAATCCGGTTTCGTCGTTACCCGACCGGAATTCCTGTTCCAGTAAATATTTCGCGACGGATCTTACCGAAAATCTTCCCATCTCGTCTGCTGTTTATCTTCCAAAAGGTATAACTCAGGCTGCGGGGTAGATGGTGAGTTCCGCGAGAAACCTGAAAAAATGACACCACAGACCTAGAGCAAGAATTCTCCTCGGCTGAAATCGGGTCACCTTGCGAAAGAGAAAAATCCGAAGAGACGCCGAATTTATGAACAGATCTTGGATCGTGATCGACCGATATCTTCGATGACAAATGAGAACTAGAAAGTGATGAGCTAGTCTACATTAATTTTATATTGTATTCTATATTGAATACTTGATATTATGTTATATTATTCATTGAATTAATTTTATACATATTATATATTGAATATTTTGTACAAGATGTACAATGTGTATATGCTAGTGATGAGCTAGTCCCATCAAATTTACATTAATTTTTTATCATATTCTATATTGAATACGTCATGTTATATATTGAATATTATATTGTATTATTCATTGAATTAATTTTATATCATATTCTATATTGAATATTTTGTACAATATGTACAATGTGTATATTTAGTGATTAGTCACATCAAATTTATATTATTAATTTTTTATCATATTCTATATTGAATACTTCATATTATGTTATACATTGAATATTATATTGTATTATTCATTGAATTAATTTTATACATATTATACATATTATACATATTATATATTGAATATTTTTGTACAAGACGTACAATGTGTATATATTAGTGATGAGCTAGTCCCATCAAATCTACATTTCATATTATATTCTATATTGAATACTTCATGTTATGTTATACATTGAATATTATATTGTATTATTCATTGAATTAATTTTATACATATTATGTATAATATAATACATATATATATTATAATATAATTTATATTATATTATAATATAATACATATTATATTACATACAATATAATACATATTATACATACATAATATATATTATACATACAATATAATACATATTATAATATGTATTATATTATATTATAATATAATACATATTATGTATAATATAATAAAATATTAAATATTTTGTACAATATATATATGTTAGTGATGAGCTAGTCCCATCAAATCTACATTAATTTTATATCATATTCTATATCGAATACTTCATATTATGTTATACATTGAATATTATATTGTATTATTCATTGAATTAATTAAATATTAATATATATATATATTAAATATTGTAATTATATTAATATTATCATTAATCATGTTATAAATATATTATGTTAATATTAAATAAATATAATATAATTATTAATATTAAACATTATAATATAAATAACTGTATATTAAATATTATATTAATTTTATATATTGAACATTTCGCACAAGACGTACACTGTGTATATATTAATGATGAGCTAGTCGAATGACAATTGTCAACGAAATTGCGCATAGATATATCTATAATAGAATCTGTACCTTTACTATACATATTAATTATATAATAATATTCCTTCTGTATTATATACATATTAATTATATTAATGTATATATACATATTAATTATATTAATTATGCTTCTATTATACAATCTCAGATTCACCAGACCAGCGAATTAATTTACGATTTGAAGTAAAGTTAGTTGCACCTGTCTACCTGTCAGGGAAAAAGGGGCCGTAATTACTCTCGCAGCCAATCCAATACGAATGTAAAGAATAAAAGAAGAAGATCAAATGTAAATCCATCGAAAGAAGATCGATCGGGTGTCGCGCTAGGCAAAAGTCACCTCGAGAGCGTCACGTCGCCCCGTTCCAGTTTCCATTTATTTTCCATTTAGTCGACACTTGACAGCTAAAGGAATGGAGAACGGTTCATTAGGATTCTGGCAGTGCCGCGCCGCGTCATCTAGGCATTTCTCACCCGCGCCGCGAAGGATTACGCAGACCAGCCGCGTCTCTTCCTCGCTCTTTCCTCTTCAGCACGCTTCACACGCTTGCGTGCGTGTACGTGTCGCGAGCAGAAAAATAAATAAATCGAGTTTGCAGCAGCAACGCCTCGAAAGAATGAGCCACCCTCTCGTTGATGATCGAATTTTTGTCGCAGATCCCTCACAGGCTGGCCAACTAGCACTGGACTAGCGAATGAAACGAGCTGATCGAGCAGGGAAACTTGATTTTTCTGACGACGACGACGACGAGAAGGAGGATGAATGTGTAATCAACAATGAATCGAGCGAATCGATTGTCACAGAATGGTAGAAAAATGATCTGATGAGTTGGCTGATTGCCGGATTGTTGCCGACCTGATTGAAACTCGCGCGAGGATATGCTTACTTCTGAAGATACGCGGGCTGTTGCCTGCCTCGGAACTAGACTCTTTTAATAAATTAATTCTCTATAAGAACGTGTAGAATTTGAAGGTTACATTTTAGAGATATCAGTCAAAATTCCAAACAGACACGCGATAATTATCGTGAGCCAAGATTTTTAATTCTAAATTTAATTCTAAAGTTGACTGACAATGAACGTTATACTTATAATGAATAATGTTATATTATAGTGAATGCTATATTTCGTAAGTTAAATAAATGTTAATCATACAGTGGAAGTTTCGTCACACGTGTGACTATTGTTTAGTATTATATAAGTGGATAGAATCGGAATCTAGACGAAAGAGATATATGGGATTATTGCTCAGACTATCGCCAGTGGTACGAGTCAACGATAGCGCCAGCTAAGGAAACGAAAGTAAAATTGTGAATACTTTTGTGAAGAGACAAATGAGCGTCGATTGTTGGATATAAATGTCAGTAAGTAGAAAATAAAGAATGTAAAGGGAAGTAGAATGCTTGTGAAGGAGAACAGATACGAAATAAATTGGACAGAAATTGATATTGTCCTTTTCTGAACCTTCCCTGAAAGAATAATAAAAGAATTATTCAATCCTCGTATTGTTCTTCAACAGTCGTCGATTTCTCAGTTTTTTACACACTTGCAATTCATTGAAGGGACCTCTCATTTTGAAAGTCGTTTCTGCCACGAAGAATTATTTACACGGTTTGAGAAAAATAGAAATAAAAGATATAACAAGCGAAGCTTCCTCTCGAAATCAGTTTTTCCAGCCATTTCATAAATATCTCGATTTAAAAACAAAGTGACTTACGCTTTTTCCACTTTCCAAACAAACGGCTCAGGTATTTTCTTATTCGGTGCATCTTTTTCTTTCTTTCTTTCTTTCTTCCTCTCGTTGAATTTCGACTGAATTTTTCTCCCTTTTATAGAAATACCGCGGACGTACTCGCGTGCCAGAGAAATGAAAATTCATCGTTTCGACGAATCGTTCCGACCTGTTCCGCTTCGCGAGGCTTCATCAAATCTCTCCGATTTCTTTCGTTCGTCGTCGTGGACGAACAGGTATGCCCGCGTAAACAAACTTCTTCGATTTTTCGTTAGTTCCGGAGTGGTTGGTATCTCGAGGAGAAATTGAACGCGAGGCATTCGCAAGTAATTGCTGCGTCGAATTCCTTCGTACGACTGACGTTCTCTGAAAACTTCCCTCTCTCTCTCTCTCTCTCTCTCTCGGTCTCTCAGGATGAGACGTAGCTTTCGTAGATTTCGAAAATGTACCTTTACGTATATTCGAACGTACGGAGCGTAGCTTTGGAACAATCTGTGAAATTCGCGAGTCGAGGAGCTGGATGTACGTGACTTTTCTCGCAAAAATACGTCGCATTTGCAGGAATGTAACGACGGAAATGCGTGTCTCCTCGAACTCGGAGAGGGATCGCAGCGAGCCACCGGTAATATCGTAAAATGCTTGAACGCTTGACACGCGGTGAACTTGCAAGGCATTTTGGAATTTTACCATTTTGTAATGCTGCGGATGTTCGTGCATTTTTTCCCCCGGGAAATTCAACCGTTGCCGAAACCATTTGGAAACTATACAGGGTGATCCATTTGAGCGAGCTAAATATCTGAGCTAATTGCGATGCTGCAAAAAAAAAGATATTTTCTCGCCTATTATAAATAATAATAAATATTTTTATATACAAAAAACGTACGAAACATTCGAAACAGAGTGAAATATAAATATAATAGAATAATTCGTGACTATATGGACGATATTATACCTTGTGGGAAATCAGTAATATATGCGATAATAATACCTGTAGGATGAAAATACGTCCATTATTAACAAAGATATTTGAGCAATAGAAACGTTCAGCTAGTGGAAATTCAGGATATTCTAGTCTTAGAATCTAATGATCTTCCACGCCAAAGTTCCAGCAAGAAACTCAGCGAAAAATTCGATTTTCCAAAGTACGTGAAACAATCAGGATTGCTCGTTTTACAAGACTGTCAAATTTGCAAAAGAAAAGGAAAAAACGGTGAAAACGACTCGTAGCGAGTCATTTTACAAATTTCTGTACGCTAAGATTCGGGCAGTGCAGCCTGGTCATTTAAAAATTTAATAAAACATTTCCGTGAGAGAAATCCTCTATAACATTTTTGCCTGCATCCAATTACGGTGGATAAAGGAAAATACGGGCAGAGGTAGAGTGAAAATTTCATTGAATTTTTTAATAATAAGCTTACAAAAATAATCTCGTTATTATTGAACTTATGAAAGCCGAAGCCTGAAGTTTCGGTGGTGGGGGGAGGAGGAGG
>NIPQ01090531.1:0-15257 GCA_002806875.1 Lepidotrigona ventralis hoosana
CATGTATTTCAAAAATGAAAAGCTTGTACAAGTATCTCAGGAAAAGCGGGACACGTACATATATATATTCTAAAAATATAATAATCCGATTTATCACTTTTGTAATTTTCCATTCTAAAAATCCTTAGTCCAGGACTGAATTATTTTCAATTGTGACACTTTTGAAACATATGAGATACCCATAGATAGTAGTTATATTACGAAATTAGGTATATGTTGGATTCCAATAAAAACATTTACTACTTCGTTTTAAGTTTAAAGCAAGCAAACAAGATGAAAGACTTCCGTATCAAGAATCGAGAGCATATAAAAATGTGTTGCGCGAATTTCGGAAAAGGGCTGTACGTGAAGAAAGCAGTGAAGAACGTAGAAGTAGCGTGCCATTAATATGCTTGTCTCAAAAGGCGGATAAAAGTAAGAAAGTAAAGCAACTGTATCCACTGCGAAGTCAAGCTCGACGAAAGTCAACCGCGATAAAAAAATTGGCTCGTAAAATAGTAGCGCCACTCAAGGTAACTCGAAATGCGAATTATTAATCGTTGCTGCTAGAGTATATTTCTCCATATTATCGTTCTTTCTTAGCCATCTAAATGTAAAAAGCACAGATGCAAAACACCCGGAGAAATGGAAACTACGTGCTATGATTGCTTATGTGATCCAGAAGTTTTGAGCGAGGCATCCTCCACTTGTAATTGTGTTGGAAAGACACGTAAATCTAGTACCTCAACATCCGCTGATGAAACGGGTGATAATAACGAGCCGATTCAATAAAAAGGTAAAACCGATATTATGAAAATCGCAAGAACCCGAACACACTATGTATTTATATACATGTATGATTTGACTTTAATAATTTCTAACGATTCAAACAAATAATCTTCGATTATTTTTTATTATTTGTTGCTTTGCATTTGTGATGCATTGCAATGATTTATCTTGTTGTTTCCGAGAATAGCGTATATCTACCGAATTAATCTTCACTCGTTATCATAGACCATTTCACAGAATTAATCTTTTATTCGAAAAATCCCGATGCTACGATCGCATCGTACTTCATAACTTTGATCGACGTACAGATCGACTTTCGATTGTTTTAAATTTTATACTCTATGAAAATGTATGTATAACCTTTTAACACAAAAGTTTAGTGAAAAAAAAATATATATATAACAATTATGCGTCCGAGATGAAATGAAATTATTGTTTCCTGACACGCACACAAACGAATTTTGGCAATGTCGAGAGAAATGCATGTGTTTCTTCAAAACCGAAGAAAAACAGGATTTGCAAAAGAGAAAGAAAAGAGCGTCCGAGATGAAATGAAATTATTGTTTCCTGACACGCACACAAACGAATTTTGGCAATGTCGAGAGAAATGCATGTGTTTCTTCAAAACCGAAGAAAAACAGGATTTGCAAAAGAGAAAGAAAAGGTAGGAGAAAAGATATAGTGGAATTCTTGTGATGTTAAAATGTTGCTTAGCAAGTCGTTCAATCGCAAGCAAACGGACCCACTCTCAGAAACTTTGGGAGAAAAGAACAATGAATCATTTCCAGGGAAATAGGAGAAAAGATATAGTGGAATTCTTGTGATGTTAAAATGTTGCTTAGCAAGTCGTTCAATCGCAAGCAAACGGACCCACTCTCAGAAACTTTGGGAGAAAAGAACAATGAATCATTTCCAGGGAAAAAATCAGAGAAATTTGCAAGGCAAGCTGACACAAATGTAATTCATCCACTGCAAGATACAAAAACGAACATTCCTTCTCTGACTTTGCCGAGTATGCACACTAAACCTAAAACTTTCACTACAATGCATCATCTTAAGGACCAAACAGTATCGCATATCGAAGATAAAAAAGTTTTACGAACAATCGAACAAGAAAAGGAGGATAAAATCAAAGATGAAATTAAAAATGATTCGGAACATGCGAACAAAATATGCAGTCTCATAAATTGCACGAAAGGGAAATATCAAAAAGTAGATTCGGACGCGAACGAAACTTGCAATTCGGCAATTTGCACGAAAAATAGGTACAAAGAAGTAGATTTGAATATGAACGGAATTTGCGTTTGTCCTGAAGGTTCTACAGAAACACTCGGCCAGCATGATTCGGAAGATAAAATCTGTCCAACGAAATTGACCGAGATAATCAATAACTCGGTCAAAGAAGCGATGCAGAGTATCGTCAAGCAGTGTAAAACGGTATTTAAGATGCGAGTATCCAGGATACTTAAATTTTTTACCAAATTTTTCTTGTCAGTGCATACGCAAATAAGATGAAAAGAATGATTATCTTTAACGTGTGATATCTATTTTGCGTTTGAAAAAGCAGAAAGAAGAACGCGACGTCGATAAAAAGCAAAAGGAAGAAACCGTGTTCGACAAAGCTTGTTACGTAGACAAGGAAGGAGTTTTGGCAAAAACGAAGTGTGAACATCGACCACGTACGATTCATTGTCGAAACAGTTCGATCATCGAACAATTGCGTAAAAATAACGAACGAAATCGGAATCGACTGCGGGAGAGATATAACAGTGCTCGAGCGAATTTCAGTAACTCGAAACTTCAGAATAAAAGAAGAAACGCGTTCGAAGAGATGAAACGGAAGAGACACTCGTTCAACAACGTAAAAACTGACAATCGCAGAATGACTGGAAACGTGAACATTTACATTTGCTCGGAAGCTAGCGAAAATATTCAAGTAATTCTACTTTTTTTTTTTTTTTAATTTATTCGCAGTACCTTTCCTCGGAAAATCTTACAATTTATTTCATATAAATAATTTCATTCGCTATCAGGCGGCCAAAAAACAAGACGGATCTCAATCGTGCGTGGGATCGAGTTCAGGAACAACGACGGAACAGTCGAGAGTTTCATCGAACAAACTTTTGACTTGCATTCGAAACAAGCGCAGAAAATCTGAAGGACAGGATTCGTTCGATCTCGTGCCGAGGAGCGAAGAAAGTAAAGACGACAGCACTGTCCTTAGTTCAGGAGCTTATGAGGATTCCAGAAGCACGATTAAATTAGAAAGTTCTAATGTTCTCGACATTTGTGACAAAGACGTCCGTGAAAAAGATGGATCTACTTCGATCGAGTACGAATGCAAAGACACGGGTAACGACGATACTCCCATGGCAATCGGCAAATCGGATTTGTCGTTTCAAAAGTCGAAGTTCGTCGTATGCGACAAAGTAGAGGAACCTTGCTCCATGGCTTATACAATGAAAAGTTCGTCGAACTCGAGGAGTGGAGGATGGTCCTCGAAATCGATTTGCAGCAGCCGAAATACAGATTACACTTGGTCTGATGCTTGGTCGATGGAGCCTAATTTCAGTTGTCGTACCAAGGATAGTGAAATACGTAGATGGTCACTGAAAACACGCGAAAATATATGTACTGATAGATCTGGTATTCGGTGTAGCTGTAAAAATAGGAGATCCTTCTCCAAGACAGTGGGAGAAGAATCGTGGATGACTTGCAACTGTATAACAGAGGAAGAAGAGGATGTATGCGTCGATGTTGACACTTGTCGAAAATTTGAAGAGCCGCCTGTAGAAGATGAAGAAACAGCAACTGTTTGTTTTGAAACTTCGGAGGATTTCGAAGGAACTGCGAGGTTTGTACCATGTCCACAGAAAAGTGCGGAGAAATTAAAGGAAGATGCGGAGGAGACCTCGGAAAAGGAGGAAGAAAAATTACCAACTGTTGATTTGACGGAAAAGGACGAAGAGCCGAAAGAAATTGTGCATGATGTGCCAAAGCTCGTTTTGCCAAGAACTGTCAAACCAGAAGCAGTTATACTTAAACAACTTCTAAAACAATCGAAACAAACAAAGCCTAAACTAATTATTGATGAGAAAGATATTCCCCCGCCATCTGTTAAGAAAGCAGAATTGCTAGAACCATCGACGGAAGATACGCCGGCTCCTTTGAAACCCGAAACACTCCAAGTGTTGCCGCGTATTTTAGCAAAATACAAGTTACCTAAGAAATTACCTAGCAAGTTTGTGGAACCAACAATCGGAGGGAAACGAACTCCGAAGAAAGTTGAAATAGTAGAAGAAAAATTGGTAGAGAAAGGCTTGAAGGAGAAAGCGTTAGAGATGAAAGAGAATAACATAAATAAAGATAGGAAAACCTTGGTCGAGAAAACACTGGAAGAGAAAAACCATGACAAAACTGAAGGTAAAATGACGAAAATGACGATGGAGGAAGAGAGAGATACGAAGGTTCAGGAAATTTCGGAACCATTATTTCTCTTTAAAGGTTCAAAAAAGATAACAGATAAAACGGAACGTCCAGAATCAATATCCGTGGGACACGAGGAAAGAAAAAATGGAATCGTTGAACCCGATAAAATTGTTGATGTTCCTGAAACAGAGACTAATAAGGAAAAACTTACAGACGAGACGAAAGAGAGACATGAATCGAAGGAAAAATGGATTCCTTCCAAATTATACGAATACATGCCAAAAAAAATATCTATACCGAAGAAAATATCTGTGTCTATACCGAACAAAATACGTGTGCCTATGCTAAAGAAAATACCAATACTGGGTGGGAAATATAAGTCTGAACCAAATGCAATTAATTCCACAAGATCTCCAGTAAATGACGACAGTGATAAAAACAACAAAAATTCAAAGGTAAATGATCCAACAAAGCCACTTGTAAACGAGAAGAATAAAAAAAACAAAAAAAATAATCCCATTTTCAATCCTTCGCAACCGACGAAAGAAGAAATAAATAAGAATGCGAAAGATAAAATAAATCGTCATTCCAATGAAGGAAATCCTGATACAAACAAATCATTAATTGTCACTAACAGTAAAGATTCGCCTGTTTCGCCAACTCAGAATACGGATACTGAATTAGGAAATCGAGAGAATTCTCGCGAGACCATCGAAAACCGCGAACTACATGAATCATTGACGAAACCACAGTTCGAAGAGAAACTGGACGTTGAAAGAGAAGGAAAACCCGAACTCCAGATAACTAAAACACAAGAAGAAAAACCAATTAAAATGATGCACGTCAGCGTGCAGTCTGAAAATGAACTTTTATCTACGCAGCTTGCCGAATTAGAATCTCAAACGATATGTACAAATCATTTGGGCGATTATGCCACGACCGAAAAGAGTACGTGCAACTGTTATTTACCGATACATCGATCCAACAACGAACCTGTGAATTATCCTAAAAGTTGCTTAAAAAGGGAGAGGCAATGTTGTCACACGATTTCTCAAGAGAGTGATCGTGTGACAATTCCATACCATGATAAAAGAAACTGGGAAGAGTATGGCTGTAGAAGAACAATTCCTTGTAGAAATTGTCACGGGCCACGGAATGAATGCAGGTACGAATATTCACTTCTTCTCACCATTGCACCGCGGATATTTATGCATTTGTAAGATGTTTTTTAAGCCATTTTAAAATTTCATTTCAATCACGATCGAGCAGTTGTAGGTTGACGGTTAACTGCGTGAATTGTTGCAAATCGCGAAACAAGCGTAAACTAATTTGCGAAAGGCGAAGCAGCAGTGGATGCATGAAATCGATGGTCTGTCTTTATTGCGACAATCCACGCGACAAGTGCACGTGCAGAGCGCCGATACAAAAATGTTCGTACTGTGATGTGTCCGTGGATCATTGCATGTGCAAGGATCAGAGAACAATTTGCGATGGAAGACCGGTCTCGACCGAGCCTGATAACGATCGCACCATGTACGTTACTGCATGGAGGCCTAGAGAAGAAGTACGACGCTACTTCTCTAGAAACTTGGTCGATCTTAAAGCCGATCGGATCGGTGAATGCTGCTACTGCGAGAAGCTTAAGCAGCACAACTCCGATGACCTTCCTTATCAACGACTAAACGTCTTTTCTGACGTGATGGATGAATTACAACAAAAAATAATCGAATCCACTTGTTGTGCACGATGTAAAAAGATTCCTTGCTGTTGCAACATCACCGTAGAGAGCGACGAAAGTAAAGAGGATAGAAAGATAAAATACTATATTAGGTAGGATGTCTTTGTTAATTTAATTAACCCTTTAACGGTGTGAACCGTCAAACGTAATACTGTGAGTATAATGTAAACGAACGATGAGCCACAATGAGTTTCAAGTTACATTTACAAAAGTTATTACTTTTTGCATTCAGTATTAAAAAGTCCTCGTCATTCGATTACACTGTCAAAGGGTCAAAGTAGAAGAGATAGATATCCTATCAAGATATTATTTGCTGTAGCCCTAAAACACGACGGAAAATTATCGCAGTATGTATGGAGAAAGCAAGCAATAATTGCAAGTATGAGTCTAATCGCGCAAAGAGCGATAAACAGAACAAGATAATAGTAGCTGTTTGCTGTGTTTGCAAAGCAACACCCTGTAGATGCAAGAGGGCCAAATCCAGCCAGAAGAAATTGAAAGCGAGATGTTATTACTGTAAAAATTCACCGTGCACGTAAGTTGTAATATGTAAGAACTTTACAAAAAGAGAGAAAAGGGAAATGAGAAAGGGGGAGAAATTTCGCGTTAATGGAAATAACTTCTTTCGCCAATTACCCCGGACGTAGATCTGGTACTTCCAGTTGTCGATTTTTTTTATTACATTCTTTACTACAGCTGCATTGCAGCCAGAGAGCGCAACAAGTCGAGGCCATGCAGGTGCACTGATTCACCTTGCCGCGGGAAAGAGAAGGAGAGAGCACACCATGCGGAAAAATATCCACGAAACCGAAGAATAACGACGAAAGGACAATTTGCGTGCACTAACGTGACACCTGTGGTTACTTGACTTACAATTTCGAATGTACAGTCAACCGAAACAAATCACTGGTGGGAATAAAGATCAACTCTTTCGAGTTTCTCTAAAAAACGAATCCCTCTCGGTCTTTAGGAAAAAAAATTCTTAGATTTAGAAATAAATAGATTTGCTTGAACTACATCGTTCAGAATGTTTTGTACAACGGTTCGTATGATTCTACTGAATTCTCGATGATCTTCCGTTCCCTACAATCAGAAGTATCATTTTTTAACTGATTATCAAACGTAACCCCCACTTCTGCTTCTATGAAGGTTCTATCAAAGTTTATGGCAATATGAAAGATTGATAGCTTCATCACTTTTACATACGTATACGTAATCGTAAAAAAATAGGGGAACTCTGTGATCGCCTTAGTTGCGATAGAGCATTCGTATTGCTAAACATTCTGATAATGTAGAATGTAGAGTTATTAATGGAACAAGCATTTAATTTTGCTAAAATGACAACATACTATTGTAATATCTTTGTTCCTCCACGTCATGTGAAACAAGTGAAAAATAATCTAAATTAGTCTTCAATACAAAAGAGAGCTCTATGCAAAACTTGATCTAATTGCAAAAATAATTTTCATCGAATTTTCAGAATTTTTTCTTTGAATTTTAAGAAATGTTACACCGAGTGTTTTGTTGCTGCATTTTGCCCGAAATTGAAGGGAGAAAATGGATTTAAGACTTCGGAACAGCTGTATAGAAAATATTCGAAACTGCTAGAGTTGTCAGGAGTAGGGAGTATCTTAGGCTTCATACAAGACGCTGTCTCCTCCGCTTTATTAGATCGGTACGAACCGTAGACCGACAACGTTTCCTTCCTTCGCCACACGTGTTCCTCATTTGCTTTCACTTCCAAATAATTTTTCAAAATTTCCTTTCAAGATCATTTCCTCTTTCTTGCTTTTCCTTCGTTTCGTCTCGTCGATTTCGATTAACAATTCTTTCTTAATTCTCATCCAACGCGACTGGAAAAAAGTGACAAATTGAAAAATGCAAGTGTACAGTGAAGATCCTGGATTAATTTGTGTTTCTCGGGACAAACTATTAAATGAGAAGAACGCACGTCAAAGAGAAGTTTCTTTAACTCTTCGTGAACNCGCACGTCAAAGAGAAGTTTCTTTAACTCTTCGTGAACTCGTCGATGCTTTGCACGAAGCTTTCAAAACTGACCACGTGAACATAGACGATGTCCAAGATCTGATGGCATCATATAAAAGCAACCCCTTGGAATGGAAAAAATATGCAAAGTTTGACAGATATAGGTAAACTAACAACACTTTGAAAATTCTTTTTAAAAGTTACTAGTAAGATAGTTTAAAATAAAAAGCAAATTTTTTTAATATAAAATACGATCATAACGAAACCGTACACCTAATTGTTCGATTAATAATAAACGCAAACAAGATCTTATATTTTCCTCTAAATTTTTTTACGTTTCACGAGATTATCGAATTTCTCAGTAAATATTTTATCAGTTGACACACAAACACAACACAACCACATCGGAATTATAAAATAACATTAACATGGCGAAATTTACGATAGGTTATCATCCATTTACGTTTCACGAGATTATCGAATTTCTCAGTAAATATTTTATCAGTTGACACACAAACACAACACAACCACATCGGAATTATAAAATAACATTAACATGGCGAAATTTACGATAGGTTATCATCCGTCACTGTTTCTTCAACCCTGATCGTCCATTGAATATTTTGCTTTATTGAAGACACAATCAATCTCAAATAATGAATTTAATAACCTTGTACCCCAGGCGTTATCTGTACATAAAGTAAATGACCCTAATCACTGTTTCTTCAACCCTGATCGTCCATTGAATATTTTGCTTTATTGAAGACACAATCAATCTCAAATAATGAATTTAATAACCTTGTACCCCAGGCGTTATCTGTACATAAAGTAAATGACCCTAAGAAAAATAAGAAGGGAACCACCTCATCGGATTTCTGATAGGAATAACAAAACAAAAATTAAAACATTTACTAAAAAGCGTCATTATTCTTATCTGGGCAAAAAACACATATTACGAGATTGCAACGATTTCGCATTTCGCATTATTGCTATAATAACAAAATAAATGGGATAACGCATGCACTGAGCAAGTTATCAATATTAAAGCAATAAAAGTGTATACACTAGAATTATTCCAGAAAGATGTATGATGACACCATTGCAATAGTTTGATTCGAGACGATAATTTCGTTTACATAATTAAAAAAATGATAAATAACGTCTATTACAGCAAAAAGACATATCAACCAATACAATTCCATCTTGTGTTCGCAAGTTAATTACATGTTATATTAATTAATACATGATGCCTCTAGATCATAATTAAAACAATTTAAAAGAATAATTTCTATAAATTTTTTTCTTTTTTTTAAATCAAGAATAGAAAATTCGCGCCTATAATATTTCATGACATGTTATATTAATTAATACATGATGCCTCTAGATCATAATTAAAACAATTTAAAAGAATAATTTCTATAAATTTTTTTCTTTTTTTTAAATCAAGAATAGAAAATTCGCGCCTATAATATTTCATGCCTAAATTTGAGAAAACAAATGAATTTGTTTCGTTTGTTTTCTCTTCTGTCTGTCATAAAATACAACACAAATTTTGAATGAAAATTATAAGAATTGCAAAGATAATGATGACCACGTTATAACATATATGTATATATAAGGGGAATTATTACACGTAAATGCTAACATGACCGATTTCTACATGACACGCGAAAGTATCGAAACTGTAGTTCATGTATACTCTTTACAGAGTAAAACTACATTAAACTACATTAAACGGAAGAAAAACAATTATTAACTGCATAAAGATGAAGAGAACATTCATCGAAACGTTCTATTGATTTCTATAATACTTCGTTCGATCAACTTCATACCGATGTCGTAGCGCATCCAGCATGTTCTTCAAAAATTTGCGTTTTGTCAATTGATAATAAAGATGAAGAGAACATTCATCGAAACGTTCTATTGATTTCTATAATACTTCGTTCGATCAACTTCATACCGATGTCGTAGCGCATCCAGCATGTTCTTCAAAAATTTGCGTTTTGTCAATTGATATGGAAGCATCATCTTCTCTTATCATGTTATTTAACAATACAATTCATCAAAAACATGATCAAAAATATTCGACATCATTGCAACCGAAACGTAAAGTTCTTCAAAAATTTGCGTTTTGTCAATTGATATGGAAGCATCATCTTCTCTTATCATGTTATTTAACAATACAATTCATCAAAAACATGATCAAAAATATTCGACATCATTGCAACCGAAACGTAAGTATGCGGAACGTTTCAGTGTGTTGCACGTAAATCGATAGTGTTTGTACGGTGAACGGCTGGTTATACACACTTTCCACGTATCCCCCCTTCTCTTGATCATTATACTTGATTCAGAACATCGGTTCTTTGACACGCGACACTTATCGGATCGAAAGTAACGNAACGTCTATTACAGCAAAAAGACATATCAACCAATACAATTCCATCTTGTGTTCGCAAGTTAATTACATGTTATATTAATTAATACATGATGCCTCTAGATCATAATTAAAACAATTTAAAAGAATAATTTCTATAAATTTTTTTCTTTTTTTTAAATCAAGAATAGAAAATTCGCGCCTATAATATTTCATGTCTAAATTTGAGAAAACAAATGAATTTGTTTCGTTTGTTTTCTCTTCTGTCTGTCATAAAATACAACACAAATTTTGAATGAAAATTATAAGAATTGCAAAGATAATGATGACCACGTTATATATGTATATATAAGGGGAATTATTACACGTAAATGCTAACATGACCGATTTCTACATGACACGCGAAAGTATCGAAACTGTAGTTCATGTATACTCTTTACAGAGTAAAACTACATTAAACTACATTAAACGGAAGAAAAACAATTATTAACTGTATAAAGATGAAGAGAACATTCATCGAAACGTTCTATTGATTTCTATAATACTTCGTTCGATCAACTTCATACCGATGTCGTAGCGCATCCAGCATGTTCTTCAAAAATTTGCGTTTTGTCAATTGATATGGAAGCATCATCTTCTCTTATCATGTTATTTAACAATACAATTCATCAAAAACATGATCAAAAATATTCGACATCATTGCAACCGAAACGTAAGTATGCGGAACGTTTCAGTGTGTTGCACGTAAATCGATAGTGTTTGTACGGTGAACGGCTGGTTATACACACTTTCCACGTATCCCCCCTTCTCTTGATCATTATACTTGATTCAGAACATCGGTTCTTTGACACGCGACACTTATCGGATCGAAAGTAACGAACGGATGAAACATTTTCATCACCAGACACCTAGAAACAATGCCTATATATCGATTATATTCTCAATGAGACAGATTTATTGTCTTCTGGTTTCGTGTGATTCACCAATGTTTCAAGCCTAATTTAATTGTATAAAAATCCTTAGAGGAAAACCTAAGTGAATCATTCTGTTCAGATATACAAGGAATTTAGTCGATGAAGGAAATGGAAGGTTCAATCTAATGGTTCTATGTTGGGGAGAAGGTCATGGTTCAGCTATACATGATCATGCGAATGCACATTGTGTAATGAAAATTCTGCAAGGTGAACTTTGCGAGGTATCGAATGAAATATTCTACTTTTTTTTTTTCATACATCAATAGTGAATATTTTTAAAAAGTTTATGGTTCTACAGACACGGTATGCGTGGCCTAAAAAGCATAACGACAAGACAAAGGAACCGGAAGAACTACAAGAACTGGAAAGAAATACTATTGGACTAAACGAAATATGTTACATTAATGGTATAATTTATAAATTGTTATCGTGCATTGTTGTCGTGTAACATTTTGACGAGATTTTATTATAACTTTACAAACAATTTGCAACAGATTCCTTAGGACTTCATCGAGTTGAAAATCCAAGTACCGCGAATCCTGCTGTTTCTTTACACTTGTATTCACCACCGTTCTCTTCCTGTTCTGTCTTCAATAAACAAACTGGACAAAGAACCTCGTGTAAAGTTACATTTTGGTCGAAATATGGGGAGAAACGAAACCGGGTAAGATTGCCATCTATTCTTCGCTCTTCTTTTTTTTATCATTTATCCAATATCACCAATATTCCGTAAAAATTAAATTGCAATTCAAAATTCTTTAAATTTGCAGGAAGTTCAAGATGCTAGGTGTCCTGAAGATAATTAGTACATCAAGAATAAAGTTGATGCCAATGATACTCTTTTGAAAAATTATTCTAGATTATATAAAATAAAGAGGTGATATATCTATTTTGTTACGCATTAGTATATAATTGTAAAAAACAAAATTATTAAGTATTTAAAAGTGTGTTAAATATAATTAAATGTTCTAACTTCAATTCAATTCATGTGTACCAAATGATCAAAATGTCTTTTGCTAATATGTTTATTAAAAAAAAAGTAAAAAAAACAAGTGTGATCAAATTTGATAACGCGAGCGAGACCAATTAGCTCTTTATTATTTGAAATATAATTAATCACTATGTTTTAAATAATATCGATTGCCCAGATCTCACCACATGGAGGTTGCTGCGATTGGAGACCAATCTTTCATTCAATCTTATTAGTTTCATTCAATCTACATCTGCATAACATGCATACTTACTAAGTTCGTTTTACAGACGTGATGTAAATGAACTTTTTTTCTATCCTACCCGAACGCGAAATTAAAAAATAAAAAGAAAAACTTTCCTACAACAAAAAAGTATAAATTAATATTTAATGAATTTCTCTTGACAGAAACAAAATGAATAAATATAAATCATCATATATCAACAAAATGAATAAATATAAATCATCATATGTCAACACAAATTTCCATAACCCTAGAGAACAATAATGTATAAAATCCTGCCTCAGTTAATATTTAAGAACCTACCTGAGCTAATATCTAAGCACCTGCCTGAGTTAATATCTAAGCACCTGCCTGAGCTAATAACTAAAAATTTCTGAATGGGAAATTAAAAAATAATACCTGAAAGAATTTTCTGAAATAATAAACAAAGTTAGTTTGCCGAATAAATGGAAGAATTTCTTTCAATACTAATAAAATAAACAAACATAAATCATACCAACAGAAATTTCTATATTTATTGATCATAAATTTCCAACTTTATTGAATATAGCATCCTATTAAATTAATAACATGTAGGAAGTTTTCTAAATTAATATATAAAAGTCTGCAAGAAAAGAATTAAATTTTTGGTCACACTGAAAATTTTGGAGATTCTTTTAGACACAATACATTAGGACATGATATGTTTGAATGTACATATAATCATTTAAACATTAATATAAATTTATAAATATAACAAAATATAATAAACAAATATTTTTAATATAATATCATTATCAATCTTACCTATACATTCTTACAATTGTAAACTTTTAATTATAACCTGTAAATTTTTAATTATAATCTGAAACAAATAAATTGATTCATGAATAAAATCATTGTTTAAAATCATTTAAGAACTAAAAAAAATTTGTTTAAAAAATGTAACTGAAAGCTGAAACAGACAAGTATTTTTATATACATCAAATAAAAAAAATTTTAATTATACAAAAGATATAATTGCATTAAACATTGACATAAATGTAAGTGAGATATATAAACATACCAAAAAATAAAAAATGTAACTCAAATTGAAAGAAACAAAATTTATATTATGCAAAAATTAAAGAAAATACATATATAAAATATAAATCTGTAACAGAAAGCAAAATTTTAATTACCAAACTTTATACATTATTCATTTATACTATATAAATAGTACAAAAATGTCGAATATAGTACAAATTATAAAAAAATTGTTTTATATCGTTTTGAATTGTTTATATCTTCTATAATTAAAAAATTCTGTAATATTAAATTGGGAAGTATAACATATATTTGTATGATCTTATGATATTTAATTAAAAAATAAAAATTCAATTTTTAAAATGTTAATTACTACAGTGATGATTTTTTTTGATTTAAAAATCACAGTTTTTAGTAAATATTCGTTAAAAAAAAAACCTATATCATTGGTAATTCTTCTATATCATTGGCAATAACATTGCGGCAATTTTCGATACTGTGAGCATAGTGATAATAAGCAGAAAGGAACAATAAAATTCAAAGCAAAGCAAGTAGAAATCTCAAAAATGACTCTCCATTAGATAATGGAAAACCATTTTTTAAAATCTTCAGCTTTTAGCTTGTTCTCTCTTCAGGTTTCTTGCATTAACACCATTGGATTCTATTCAAGTATTGTTAAATAATGTATATCGTACTACGACCAATTATTAAAAGAATAGCTGTTCGATGTACAATACACAAGATCTAACATGAATCTCCAAATAGAACCAATGTCACTTATACACTTCATTTTTCGTCCGAGTCTAGAACTACGGGTGGACTTACAAACTAAAGGTACGAACCAGAAGCAATTAGAATTAACTGATGGAGCATTAATTGATTCCATTCCAGGTGCAAATAAATCAAACGACCTAATAGCCTACCCGAAATAAAGCTGTGATTTTATCTGCCTTTCCTGGGTCTACCTATTTTTAACACGCTCATACATACACACCAGAATGTAAGTTATCTATTCTCCCCTCCCGCTATACCTAAGAAATGGCAAACACTCCACGGTTCTCACACATACTACTCAGATGCAAGCCTACCCTAGGGAGATGCGTCCCGGGACGCCTCCGTCACCTGAGTTTATAGCATTCAATCTTTCATACACTAAGTTTACGTACCAATTGCTGAAATCAACTGACAACTTTAGCGAATATTGCGTTAAATATTCATCTATATAAAATATTTCGTTTATATTCATTTGTATCAACTGTATCTGTTATTACCTTTCAGAGATTTCATAAAACATTCTCTGTATATTATATAATAATTATATCTCTTTGTAATATCATTTTTTATTTATATCAGTTCATATTTGTTTGTATAATATTGTCTGTACAATAAGATATTGTATTTCATGTTCCTCATTTCAAATCTTAAATATCAGACTCTGAATTTAAATATAAATTCAGATTTCGTATTTATCTCTTTTCATCATTTTTTTTTATATTTTATTTCTGTTTTTATTTTATTAAATTTATCCGATGCAATTCCCATAAACCTAACTACACACACACACGTATGGAACTTACATCGTGCACAAACGCTAAATATTGTCAATCGCTAAGAATGAATCTTAAAACTAAAACCTGAGAAGCACCTGAGCCCGCTCATAAGTTTCAGGTTAAAAAAATGAACATGGCCACAATAAATGACACATACCTTGATTATATGCTGAAAATCCTAAGCTAAAAGAACTATTAATAAAATATCTAAACGAG
>NIPQ01090534.1:1396-32923 GCA_002806875.1 Lepidotrigona ventralis hoosana
GGGGGGGGGGGGGAAGAAGGGAGAGATCAGAAAACGACGACGAAATAAAAGAGCGGATCGAATTAAATTTCTATGCTTCAGAGCCGAGTCGTTCGAGTTCTATTAACGAATCAAGCTGACGAATCAGAGTGCGTATGGCTGCGATATTCGAGACGGAGGAGAAAACGTCGTTGTTCTTCTCAGAGTAATGCTTTATTCAAAACGAAGAGAGGAGGCTCGTAGACAAGGAAAACGCGGGGGAGTCGTTCGAATGAAAGATTGAAACGCGCAGGATGTTGCGACGTAGTATGAGTCCGAGGTAAATGGGTTAGTGCATTCGGAACGGAAGTATAGATACGCACACATGCATACACAGTTGTACGCACACGACAAAGAGGAATAGAAGGGATGTCGTAAGGGTACGCTGATATATCTCCTCGAATTTTCAGAATTCATGGAAATTCATGTACCTTTATAGGATCCTCTGTATCTACCCGTACGTAGGATATCGATTTAAGAAAGATGAGAGAATAAATGTCGTACGTTGTATATTTACTTTAGTGTACTTTCTTCATCCTAGATCCTTCTTCGTCCTAGATCAATGCCTGAATTCCCCTTACTCTATGCTTTTTGCTAATCAATTGCAACACGGAGTTCTATATTATCAACTAACGATAATCTCCCGGTTGTCTTCACTGTAATTGGTAACTAAGGCTACTGTTTTACCGATACTTTCAAAAAAAAAAAAACGCAATCTATTTAAAAATTATCCAGTTGATTTTTTGCTTTTCTATACGTTCGATGTAATTAGAAAGAGAGAAATTTCAATCACTTAAGAGGAAATTGATAAAAATCTTCTCCGTGTGAATAAAAAATTAAATAATTTTTAATAATTTGAAAAAATGTAACAACATATCAAATGACAAAAATATAATATCTACAGCTACTACTACAAATACTAAAGTCTAGTGACAAAGTATAGTGACAAAATAGTAACAAGAATGACTTCCCATACTCTGGATGAAGAATCCATCCAGAGAATAGCTAGCCATTAGTAGTTGCCCTCTTCTGTGGCAATTTCTGCTTAAAGCCTCTACTTCCTTTGGGCTCAATACCCGCTGAAATTCAATCTAGCCTCGAATCTTTCTAATTGCAAAGCAAACAATAGCTTATAACTATGACCATAACCGCGAAATTTCGAAAAGTCGATAAAACTACAAACGACTGACCTACTGTGCTCAAATCGCACTTCCTGAAACAGGTTGGACACGCGAAAACGCGCATATCCATGACTGTGCCAAGTCCTACCTACTTAGAATTAGAAACAGGCATACCAAAAAGTAAATTATCTTATCCAGCCTATATTTGCCCATAAAAATGGCAAAAGACAGGCTTACTAGAGAGACTAAACTAGAGAGGACGTCCTGTGACGCCTTCGACACCCGAACTTAACACACAACTTTCACAATTTACGTACGATTTTCCTGAAATCAACTGATGATTGCTAGCGACCATTGCGTAGAAAATTTCAATTCTAATTTTAATTAAACGCTTGTATTGTATAAATATTCATGATCATTATCTGAAGAAATTATACGATTGAAATTTGTTATTATTATTATATACTCATTATCATATCATTAAAGAACACTGTTCGTGCTATTCATAATTTGTAATGTTGTAATTAACAATGTATCGTAATTAACTGATCGTATCATTAGTACTTGTCTAATTTATTAATATTTCAAAATTATATTACTTGAATAAAACCGACGCAATTACATAGCCTAAATACACACATACACACACGCATATGTGAAAAATACATCGTGCACGATACGCTAGTGTATCATCAGTTGCTGAGAAAGTATGTTTATAAATTATGGTCGTCATGCCCATTGCTTTTCTACCACCCAAGTAGCACCTGGATGCACGTGAATGAGATCCTGGCAATGAACGTGGAAAACCTGGAAATCCTAAGCTAAAAGATGATTAACATATTTATTTCATATCTAACGGAGTAATATTGTATTTTCTTATTTCATTTTAATATTCAATGACTCCACTTTATAATTTACTTGAATAATTTAATAAACTACTGAAACACTATATTTGAATAAAAGTAAATCAACAATGAATAAGTATATTTAAAATTTAACAAGTAACAATGAACTATAAGTGAAATGTTGCTGAAAAATTCCTTAGGCGATCTCTTCATCAAAGCACACATTTGAAAATACAAAAATAACATTCAAAATCATTACTTTGATTCTGAAATCTGCCTATCGCGAAGTGTCTTCTTGCACATGAAATTTAGTATTCTTGAACAAAATTTCATTACGTTCTTTCACGTCTTAAATTACATTGAAATTATATTGACTATGTTATTACAAAATCCGACATGAAATTGAGTATCATTTATAATTGCAACAATTATATATTTATCATCATTGCGACTGCAATAATTTCAATTAAAGTTTCATAACAATGAAATCGAAGGATATCCGATTTCTCCAATACAAAATACTGAAACGAAATCATTGGAACATGTATCGTTTAATCAAATATTAATATTTTATTTATTCACGTAAATTGTGCAAATATTTTAAAAGTCCATAATATATTTATCTTTGCAATTAATCATATCATTTATACTATGATTTAAGAAATAATTATAATAAATTAAGTAATTTTCAATCACAAATACATATTGTATATTCAATGGATTATTATTAATATTCAAAAACGCGATGTGCAAGAAAACCTATCCTGAGCTAATAAATAGAACATGGACAAAAAAAGTGCTACTACTTCTGGTTATAATAAATACCCATTGTCACTATACTCGTCGAAAATTCTACGTAATACAACCAGTCACCCGTGTCGTTTCGGACCTTTCATCCCACGACATGATTGAGTGACCAGAGGAACAAAAATGCATGCGACTCACGATTAGATGCAAAGAACGTTATTATCTGTAATGTAGGGAGAACTCATCGTGAAGCCCGTTATCAAATAAGAAGTGGAAGATGGAAAAAATCTACAATAAAAAGCATAAAATATTTATTAGATTTTCTTCTTAAAATATCTATACTGTGTAAAAAGTTTAAGATAAAGAAAGAAATTTTAATAATTAAACATTTTTATTATATATCTAAAAATTAAAACAGATAAAGAAATATTATATTAGGAATATGTGAGAAACTGATTTTAAAGAGCTCGTGACCTTCCCAATTTGACAGTTTTTGGGGTAAGTCGAACACAGTCCCCTAGATTCCTTTTTTATTACTATATTTTCTAAGAAGATAAAGCAAATTACCTGCCAATTGCAGAGTTGCCTGCAAGTGTTTCTCTAAATATTCGTTGAAATTCCATAAATTTATTGCGATTATACACTGATAATAAATTATAGAAAGTACGCAGGTAGCCTGAAAAATAAACAGATTATAATTATAATTAAATTATAATTATAATTGTAAATTATGGAAAGTAAATAGGTAGCCTGAATAGCGACAGGCTATCTGTTCACGTCCATAACAAACACAAAATATTTAATAAATATATTTAAAATATACATTTACATACATATATCCCTGGTTAAGGTTTCAAATATAGCGCGCTTTTCTTGCCAACAAAGCTGCGCAGTATTCAAACAACATGATGCGCAGAATGTTCAAACTTGACCGTGATAGCCTTCATTAGACTAAATGAAATATATTTGTTAAATATAACCATATATTTTCCATAATATTAAATATATTTATTAAATATAACTATACTCTCATGAAAAGCTATTGGATTTACAATTACTCACCATGGTGTTCCTTCAAATTTCGTAATATTCTTCGAAAATTAGCGTCTCCCTAACGTTTTCGAAAGTTGACAGTCGAAATTCTCTCAATAATAATTCAGACAAATAGATATCAAAACTTTCAAATAAATACATTTGAAGGAACAAATAGTACGAAAATAAAACAAATAATCAAAAGTTGAATGCCACTTTAAAAGTTCATAATACGATATAACAATTAAATCGAAGATCAGAATATCAAAAGGAAAAAAATAATTTAGTAAAAATAATAAATTGTAATATATATTCGATAAAACTATAAGTTAATTGAACAATATTAACAATAACGCAAATATAAAAGATGATAAAATGATGGTGAAAATATTTATCAAGCAATGACGACTATTAACAGACACAATGCGAGATGACATGTCAACACGACGATTTTCAGCAATAAACTAACCTCCTGCGCATCGGGTTCGCGTCACTATTAATATGGCGGAGTGGGGATTCTAGCGTACACAAATAAGATTCGATTGATTTCGAGGGAACACAAAGTACCCTACGAAAATATTTTCTTGTGTCTTCGTAACTAATTTAATTTCGTCGAATAAAACTAATTAAACGAGTCCTTTAAAGTCACTGAGTCTTTATCTAACGATTTTTAGACACTGTTTCTTCTTGCTACGCTTCCCGCGTAAAACTGACATCTTTACGTTGCATTCTAATACTATAGATCGATCGCATGAAATATCGATTGTGATTCGATAATCGTAGTAAGTGAATTACGTGTTTCACCGCTTCGTTCATTGGCGCTGTGATCTTTACCTGACAAGTTAATATCACTCCCGCGCATTTCGTACGAAAATACATTGTTTGCAAATTGAAATAAAAGGTAAAACAGTTTTCTAAAAAACTTTTTCATCTTTTGTTTTACAAAATTAATTTAAGTTCCAAATGACTTGTTATAATAAAAAAAAATACTACTAACTTTGTCGTCTTATGTTCGTATTTTAATAATAATTTTGGTCGATATTTTAGAACGAAATTCCATATAATGTCATATTTATTCTGTCTTTAGTCAGTGTGTGTGTGTGTGTGTGTGTGTTATTGGTTATGTAAGTCAAACATTATTAAATATCGATCATCAAATCGATAATTATCATGGCATCCCCTCCACTTGATCCCTTCCACTTAAAATCGCGCGGGTAATTGAAATATTATAACTAAAAAAAAAGTTTTGTTATTGTTGCTTATTGTTTTTATTGCAAGAAATTTTAAACATTATTAATCTTCAATATCGCAATACAATATCAGAATATCAATAATTACTAATTAGTGACAAAAGTTGATCATAAAATCGTCGAATAAATTTCGATAAATGGAAAAAAGTAAATTTACATAATTATTCGTATCGTTCAGAACACAATTACAAAAATTTTACATGTATGAATATTTGTGAAGCTTCTTTACACATTCATACTTATTTTCGTATCTTGTTCGCTTTTTCTATCTAATCAAATCGAATCGATGGAAAGATCCACTTTTATCTGATTGAATTGTACTGTATGATACGATAAAAAGTATTAATTGATTATAGAGATAAATAGCCATCCAGTCTTTATCAAATGGAAAATAAAACCGACTCGTTTCATTTACATTTTGTTTTGTTCCACATTTTTCACATTACCTTCCGTATCCGAACGTTATTTGTTATTCAAATCAAATCTTTTTGTTTCAACTTGGAATTTTATACTTCTTAGTTTATCGTTGGAGATAAGAATTCTCTTTCAAATTCTCTCAAAAAATAGAATTTAAAACTGTTTCTAAAATTCATTGAACACAGAATTTTTTTCAAATTCTATATTCTTCGTAGAAAGATTTTGAATCGATTTTCCATTTCCATTCGTTCGGACGATTATATAGAAGATTAAAAATAAATGTTCAACGAAATTGATTCGGCATGATAAGATAATAATTCCAATTCAGATAAGACAATCATGCTAGTTTATCATTATATTATATTCTATGATGCTTCGGTGAATTATCCTATAAAAAGAAGTCGAACGAAAGTAACTAATCTTAGTTTGATTAAACAAGAACGCGCGTGGAAGATGTCGTTGGTGAAACTTTTACTAATAAATATCTGCCTGCTCGGAACGTTCCTTCGGGAGATCCATGGGCAAGGCATGATGATTAGTCCTGTTAGTAGGAGCAGTGCCTGGCGGTTCGGACTTCCGGTTGAACAGAATTTCTACGACGATGATCTTTCCTGCGGTGGAGACGTACGAATCCCATTAACTGCTTCATAATCATTGAAATTTAAGAAAAACAGACACGATCTTGTCTAGACTTTAATGATATTAAATTGTTCTATCGATTATGTAATTTTGCAAAACCGAGGAAAAATACTGCAATACGTCTAACAGAAATATTAAGAAAAAAAGTGAGAAGGAAAGTAGAAACAAAAAGTAACTAATCGATTTGTTTTATCTCGCAGACTCAGTTCGTCCAAAATCATGGAAAATGTGGCGAGTGCGGTGACGATTACGCTAAAGTCCGACCTAGGCCAAATGAAAACGGTGGTACTTATGGAACCGGTGTGATCGTCGAAACAGCGTAAGTTCATCACCTTGCTAGAATGCATATATAAAATATCGAAAGTATTTCGTTATAATATTTAACAAAGATAAATTCAAACGTAAGCACAGAACAATAAAATCTATATTTCCAAGTCAATCGAGTCGTGTTCATTAACATTTTTACATTGTTTTAGCGGCCTGTTTATGAAGGTAAAGGTGAAACTGGCTACCAACAATTTGGGAACATTCAGGTTCCACGTGTGTCCACTGAACCAAACCAATTCCCTCGAGACCGAGGAATGCTTCGATCAGTACCCAATCACGCTAAGCGATGGTAGCTACGAGTATCAAGTACCAGAGTTTCAAACGACCTTCAACATAGATGTCCAACTGCCATGTATCTGCGAACACTGTGTCTTCAGATGGACTTATGAAACCGGGA
The DNA here is from genome assembly GCA_002806875.1 of Lepidotrigona ventralis hoosana. NCBI lineage: Eukaryota > Metazoa > Arthropoda > Insecta > Hymenoptera > Apidae > Lepidotrigona > Lepidotrigona ventralis. Next base: position 8,190 of record NIPQ01090534.1, read on the forward strand.
AGGATTTGAATGGACATCAAAAAATCTACAGAAATTGCGCCGATATCGCGATAAATTTGTAGAACTCTTATTTCATTAGTTGAAGAAATTTCCACTTCTGACTTAGACAATAGTTTTTCCTTATTGTTGTGGCACACCTGTTCCATTCAGAGTGCTGTTGTTATTTATCCGCCATCTTCCAAAGTACTTATTTTTATTTTTTCTCAATTCTTCAAATAATATTACAAGAAACGAACAAAGATCATAAAGGATTAGTGTTTTCTAAAAGCGTTCGTTCATTGTACACGCGGCAGGTTAGTAATAAATAATGGGAAAGGGAACTGATTGAATCCAACTAAAACAGCTGAAAGAGCTGTTAAGAGCCTTAAAGTCTGCAAATTGGCGTGCATGCAGATTATTCGGCACGCTTTCACCGAATCTCGGCCTCCCCTGAAACTTTGATCCTGGTCTTTCTCGCGCGTGTTACACTTTCCGCGTTACACGTTCCTCCAGTTCGATTTCTTCATCGACCGATAAATATTTCAATAAACGCGCACGTTGCGATAACGCAATAAAGCATCAAATCGAGTCGGTTAAGTTTCACGAGAGAATGTATAATAGATAATTTCGTTATCGCTATGATACAAGAGGTGCCAAATTGGAGAAGCGTGATTAGCATTCAATGAAAATTTCTATTATGAATAATCAGATTCATTACGATGCTAGTGACAATCCTGCGCAATAACCGATATTCCCCGCGGGAAATCCAGAACGCCTGATCCGGGATGACTAATCCCTTGTTTCGCCAGAAACTTTGAACAGCATACCAAGTGATTCCAAATTCTACGATCGTGTGAAAGTAAAAGTTTCATGGCGAAGAATTTTTAGAATATTCATCAGGCATGTATAATCTTCATGTTACGTTGTACGTAGTATAAAATACAAGGCGATCGTGATATCATTCTGACGTTAACACATTAACTCGAAAGATCGCGTAAGATAATGTAGAACGATTTTCTAACACCTGGCTAGAGTAGCTCGAATCTGGTTCAAATGCGTGACATAAGACACGAACACAAACGCGAGCCATCGTCACGAAGGTGAGGCCGCGTGTATACGAGTCTCGCTAGAATCCGCTCGCTTTTCCCCGCGAGAAAGATTTCTCCAACCAAACTTAGTCAAAGACCGTCCTCGACCGGACTCGATTCCGTCTACCGGGTGACTCACTTACGAGGAATTTCCCTTCCTCTCGCCATCGTCCCTTGTTCCCATTCATCCAGGTATTTGATTTTAAACAGAGATCACCACTCGTGCGATACGTCTCGAGTTTTGTGATCGCTTGACTCTTGCAAATCGAGTAACTGACGAAAAAATCGGTCCCATTTTTAACGTGTCACTACCCTGACCCACTGACACTTTCTCTCGGAACAAATCTATAGAAAAAAAGAACAGTGACGCCTGCACACCATCAGGGAAAATTTCTTTCACAAGTTTCTCCCAAGGTTGGAGGAAATCCCTTGTTCCCTTCCATCCAGGTATTTGATTTTAAACAGAGATCACCACTCGTGCGATACGTCTCGAGTTTTGTGATCGCTTGACTCTTGCAAATCGAGTAACAGACGAAAAAATCGGTCCCATTTTTAACGTGTCGCTACCCTTACCTATTGACACTTTCTCTCGAGAGAACAAATCTATAAAAAAAGAACAGTGACGCCTGCACACCATGAGGGAAAATTTCTTTCACAAGTTTCTCCCAAGGTTGGAGGAAATCATTTACAAATCAACCTGATTTCTTAAGAATCTATCTGCTTGCACGTCTGAACGAACAAAGAAGAAACCTGGAGCCTGGCGATGCAACGAGGAACTCCGGAAACGAGGTCGACGCTGAAATTACGTCCTCTGCCAGTTTCAAACGATCACGAGCTAATTGCGTCCAGCAATGAATTCAAACACACAACGTGTGACATTTTCGGTAATGAAACTCTCGCGAGAACAGAGTGGAAAACTCGACGAGTCACGATGAAACGAACTCCAAGTACATTCAACGGACTGTTACGTTGCATCGGCTAATAATTTCCAAGGCGTGTGCTCGACGCAATTGTGTGTTAATTGGTTCGTAAAAGGAGAAAAAGAAAAAAAGAAAAAAAGAGAAGAAGAAGAATAAGAAAAAGAAAAGAAAAGAGAGGAAAGTTTCTGGGAGGAGAAAGAACGTTCGCAATTGTATTTAGCCGCGTTGTTTTGCAAGGTGAAACTGTTTCTAAAATTACATCCTCGCAACGCAGCGCGCAATATTTTGTTCGAGCAGCGAAGTGACGATCGATCAACGATGAAAATACGCGACAGCGAACGCTTTACTTTCGATTTCACCGCTTCGGCCGTGGCACATCGCGCCATCGTTTGTCCTTCGATTCGTGCCACGCACGTTCTTCCGTCGACTACGTACCTAGATATATATATATATATAAATATATGCAACAAGAGAGAGAGAAAGAGATTACAATTACGCGATTCAGAGTTCGACCAATAGACCAGTTGAATATCGTTCAGAAGGACGAAGCTTCTGAGGGGAGCCTCGGTACACGCACGCAGGCGAGATCTCCAAGGAAGCCACAATCAAAACATACTGTAGGGGGAGAGAAAATAGGCCGTGTGTGGTCGTGCAGCAATCGAGGGATACCGAGATCGAAGGCACGTGTTGAAGGTATCGATATATCGTCCAGCTAAGCGGGAACAGCCTGTAGAATCGCGTGGCCGGGCCTGTAGCAAGGTGAGCGTGGAGAATTCTCCGGCTGGCCGGAGAGTAGGAATGAAAGGTAAACGAGGCAACAACGCCAACACCGGCCAAGGAGGAGGTAAATCCCGCTCACCGGTGCACTTCACCTCCGGCCTCGGCACGGATCGCGACCACGGAGCCGACTCAACAACGAACCGTGTGAGTGAACCGGTGGTTCGCGCGTACTTCGTTTCGTGCCCCTTGGCAACCACACGCTTCCCTATTCATTGACAAGATCTATCTGTCTTTCCTCGGTTTCATCGGGACACGTTCGTCGCAGTAGATTCGTTACAGTATATATATATATATCGGACAGTGTGAGTGCACGGTTGGTGTTTCAGCGACATTGGTGTTTCCGAGGGACCGTGTGACAGAAGAATGCGGTAGGATGCGTATCCAGGAAGGATGTTTTCTGCGCGCGATCGCAGGACTTTGCCTGATAGGCAGGGTCGTCGCGTTGTCGTCGACCGTCGACGTCGAGACGCCCATTCAAACAACAACCGGTGAGTCTTGCTTCTTTTTCACGCATCGTTTACTCTTTTTTTTTCTTTCTTCTTCCATTGAGATTCGTCCTGCGGAATTTCGACTTTCCTGCGATTCGCTTCGTGCTTCTCGAGGCACGAGAGCCTTTCTTCAGGTAGAAACTACGCTCAGCCATCTAAATATTCAGGGAAGAGTCTCGATAACAACGTGAAACGATCGAATAGAAACGATGAGGCAACGAGGAAAAAGTTACGTAAGAAAACGTTGACACCTCGAAAGCTGACGCGAAAACGCAACCATATGAGAGCATCACGTCGCCGCCGAAGCGGCCGATCCTTGTGCTCGTAACGGTATACCGCGTGAAACCGGCGAACAAAATTTCTGTCACGTCCTCGTTCGCGGCAACTGATGTCATCCACGCGAATAAAATCGTAGAAACGCGAACAAACTGTTCACGCGACTGCTTTTCCTCCACTCGCCGAACGTGTTCTCCCGAAAAGGCAAACAGATTTCGCCGATAATGGAGGAAAATTGTTTCGAGAAATCGGCCGATCGGACACAGTTGTCCAGGTCGCCCACTAACACGAATATCAAGCCGCTTCGCGGATGGAAATCGCGCGACATCGTCTCGACTCGATATCCGGGACATCTGAGTGAGAAACCGATTTCGAAACCGATCGAACGATCGATGAAATTTGTTGCGGGGCAAAATCGCGGTGATTGCGAAACTCGAAACCGGTTGGTATTTCTCTCTAATAAATTATCAAGATATTCACTTTCAAAAAAAAAATATATATATATATATATTACGTCCTTGGGAAGAATTTCACATTTCAACTGCGATATGAACTGTAACGAAGAGAAAATACAATACACATGTGTATTTGGAAAGTTAAATCAATAAACTTTTGTTTAATAAAATCAGATTTGGTCCGAGATCGATCGACGTGTTTGGAAAGCAGAGAAATTGCTTGTCTGGGGGAGGTGGAACGACGAAGCGATTAAAAGTGGCGCGGTTAAATCGATTCAACGGTGGCACGTGTCTCTCGTGACGGTGTGCTCCGGGGTCGATCGAAAAGGTAAACAGACTGGAAGTGGCATACTGTAGAGGAGAAGGGGCGCGAAACGCGTTACCGGTAGCGTTGACCGGTTCGTGAACTGGTCGACGTGTGTTCGTCGCCAGGAACGGCCTTGGGAAAAATAACACTGAACGCTTGGCGTGCAAAGGTGAAACGAGGATACGCGGTCGATTCACGAACAGCGAATAACACCGTAGAACAACTTGTGTGTTCCGATCATTTTCACCGTTATGCACATCGAGATCGTACGAACGAGATCCACTGCGACTTTTCAATATCGGTCGTCGGTTCAACGATGCTGTTCGAAGCTGTTGACTTTCCAAATTATCGTTTCTCCCGACCGCGACGCCTGTCCACGCATACCAAACGAACAGCTGAACAACAGTGAGCAGGTAAACGTGAGTTAACCAAGCTCTTCGGCCGAAAATAGTTTCGTCAAACAGCCGAACGCTATGACTAACCACGGTCGTGGATTTGGAACCTGTTAACAGTGGTAGACGAGTTAATTCGTCGTTCCAGTTTTTTTTAACGTGACAGACTTTCTTGTTGCCTAGACCCTGTTTTTTAATGCATTCTTTCCAAAATCAAACCTGATACAAATTTATCAAATCAAATATACGACAGAGGACATTTCAAGCTCACTTTTTGTCGTTTTTTAAAATGAAATATCGATATATTATAATGAAATATTATAATTAAATATTATAATGAAAAATGAATATATTAAATATTATAATGAAAAATGAAATAAATGTCGTATTTTAAAATGAAATATTTGTACATGGCGAGGATGCTTTAACAGAACGCACGTTGCCAAAAATGATTTGGTAAATCTCGTTCTGCTGATTAAACCCTAAAATATAATTTATCAATTTTTTCGTACCAATAATTTCGTGATTCGTATGATTATATTTTTTTGGTTAAACAGTCTGCACGTTATAAAATACACGCAATAAGAAAGGATTTTAGTTGCCAGATACGTGTTGTAGAATCCTCGATCCAATTCGACTTTCGGAATTTCGTGCAGCCACCTTTCTCCCGGTCCTATTTTTCTACGTCTTCTCTCCGCGTCTTGTCTGTCTCGACAAGCGGTTGTCGAGCTCGTTTCTGGCTGCCTACGATCGCACAATAGACCCGATTATTAGCGAAACAATGAGACGAATTTCACGCGGCATCTGGGTTATCCCCAGTTGAAGCCAACGACGATTGTTCGAGCGTTCATTCAAGCCGAAGTGTTTCCATGGCGTGGAAGCGCGCCATCCTGATTAAGTAATTCATTACAGAACGCGGAACGTGAAAGAAACGCGGATGCCAACGCTAACGCGTGTCATTTTGCGACGTTTGATTTTCAGTAGGCTCAAATTATCTAGCGTTAAATGTTGTCGAATGATTATCAAAGGTTACTGGTTGGTCGGGGAAAGGACCGATCGGTAAAGCGAGAGCGAAGGATTTTTAATTGCATCTCGATCGTGGAAGCTTTGTCCTTCGATGCGGTTGGAAACCATCTTGAGGAACTTCTCCCGGCAGTTACGCGTCCGCTTCAGAGGCTAATTAAACGACGATTACGTCTCCGCGACACGTATAATCTTTTTCAATCCGCGTAACACGAGCGACTTTCTATTTCACGGTTTTCCGCGGTTGGCCCCACGGTGAGAATCGCTCTCGCGTCTCCAAGCGTTCAACTACGTTGGTGCACAACGCTCGCTCCACGTCACACGTGGTTTTTCTCGATTACCAGCGTGGCAAGAAACGCCCGTGTCCCGGATTAAATCGATCAACCTCGTGTTTTTCTTCTGTTCCACGTTTTTCCCCGATATACCGTTAGTCGCTTCGAAGAGCGAACGATTTTTTATTAATTCCCTCGGAGCAGTGATCACGCAATAATCCTGACATTGGCTGGAAAAGAATGTATCGGTGTATCCGGTCGAACGATTCTGTAACGATTCTGTCACGACTGTCAGAGATATCGTTGCGATATTTGTGATTCGATAGCATGGAGAAAATTGGAAAATTGCCAGCGTGTTTGTCTTGATGTTTGCCAAGCGTAAAGTATTATATTCTCGCATTCTGTCGCGCACTGTCTGAAAGTCCACGAAGGATGCAAGAGCGTACTCTTGGGGGGTTATGAAATTACGCGGCGACCGCAGGCTAATGGAGTTCTCCAAAGTCTCATAAACGGTCTCGCTGTACACACTACTCTTGGCGAGGTAACCTGGTTAACGGTACTATAAATACGCGAGTGAACGTATTCCTCCTCCTTTATATTCCTAACGCGGGCCCCCTGGTATCCCAATGATATCTTTGTTACGGCAACAACCTCGTGTGCGACACTCCGTACACACGTACCCTCCGATCATCTGCATAACCTGTTCATCGGCGCGCTTCGAGAATTGTTCCGATCCGTTTCCAAACGTTTCTCTCTATTCGGCCGAGCATCGAGAACTTTGAAAACGCGAACGAAACAAGGATGATCGTTGTTGTAATTGCAGTAATTAAACCCGAGTCCGCAACGTTTCCCGCCTCATTGTTCTCCCTCGGCCGGCGACTTTCACTTGATGGCCACTGGAAACCGATGTCCCGCCTGGCACGTTAATTAAGCTATCAAGTGCACCGCCGCTCTATTTGCCAAAAGCGTTCAATTTTCCAACCTGCTCGCCCAACTTTCCCTCGATCGACCTTTTTTCTTCTTTTTTTCTATTCTTTCTGTCACCCTTTCTGTTCTCGAACCAATGCGAGAACAATGAGACAAGACGAGCTCTGCACGCGCGAGGAAAAGAAGTAAACTACTGTTGTTCTATAATCAACGACCGTTTCGTGACTCTCTTTCTGTCTCTCTCTCTCTTTTCTCCTCGCCGTTCGTTCCAACGACGCATCGCGTGAACCACCAAGAAGCTCTTTCATCCGAACACCGTCGATTCTTGGCCGAACGAATCCAATAGAGAAGCCAGAGGTTGCCAAAGTTGCGTACTTTGGGTCAGTCGCCTCTCTTTTTCAGATGAAAATACTTACTCAGCTTTCTGAAAATCCATGCTCTTTGAGCGAACAAACAGAAATATTCGCGTCATCTTATGTACATCTTATCTATATTTTACGTAGACATAATAAAAAAGAATGTTGCAAATAATGTACCTTGAAGCTTAAAATTATTATTTTTTTGTGTGTTTATTTGGGAAATAAAGCATCCAATCGGAACATGTACCGACTATATTTCAAAATTTTCTTATCTTTCTTCATATCGGAAAGAAAAAAAAATAGTCAGTTTTTCTGGGCACGTTAAAACGTAAAAAGCCTTGAATATCTCGAGTTAAGAAACATTTTTTTATTCCTAAAATTACATAGTTGCGTAACAGATAAATTCCAGAGAAATTCAAAATTTTCCTTCTCCGAGAAAAATATAAATATCCCAGGTAGCACGAGTAAATACAAGTAAATCTTCTCGAAAGTTAGCGTACCGTTAAAAACACTTGAATATCCCGACTTGAAAACACAGTGACTCGCCATTTTCAAAATTACATTTACAATAGTACATCGCGATGGACTGAACGTTTTCTCTGTAGAGAACAACAATCAAGATAAATCTTTATTCTTTATTTATTACCATTTAATATTTAAAAATTTAAACTCGTACCGACGATTTTTTAACATTTTCTTATCTTCGTTTTCTTCCTTCTTTCTCCCCCTATTTTTTATCCAATTGCAACTGAGGTTATTATCAACCTCCTGAATTATTTCGAAAAGCAACATTGCCCACTGGGCTTATTCAACGATTATTCAAATTACTCGCACGCAAGCGCGCGAATTACACGCAACCACGTGCAAGAAAGAAAGCTGTGAAAGACGCGGCAGAGTCTTTGTAACTAGTCACCGCTTTGAATAGATTCAGACTCGTTGAAGTATAGTTGGCTCGATTTCTGCATCACTCTCTGCGTACATTGTTCTAACAAATCGCTTCGAATATCATATCGAATGCAAATCCCGTTGACAAATGCGTCCCAATGGTCGTTGCGAAGTACCGAGTTACGTTATCAACGCGTGCAATTAAGCGGACATTTGCTTAATTACGCGGCGCGCGATAACGCGGTTGTCGTTGAAATCGTGAAAACGAGTTTCTAACGGAAACATATATATCTGGCCGGCGCTCGGTGATTTCGATGCCCGCATGGAAACGATCGTCCGCGTATAGATTAGTTTGACATTTCCATTTAATGGGAAACGTGGCTTCTTGGAAAGAGAGATTCAAGTTTCTACGTCCGGTGGGATTCTAAATGAATGAATCGCAAAAACTGAACACGCGTTTCTCTCACAAGTCTGGCCCATGCGAGCAGAATTATTCTACCAAGACTCTCGGGAGCATCCTCTTCAATTTTTCAATTTTTCAGGCAAGCATTATTTATTCAAACTGTAACATTTCAAATAGAAGGAATTTTTACTTATTAATCTTCAACTTAGACGAAATTAAATCGTGTAATTTATGTGGAGAGAATTATTCTACCAAGACTCTCGAAAGCATCCTTTTCAATTTTTCAATTTTTGAGGCAAGCATTAGTTGTTCAAACAGTAACATTTCAAATATAGAGTATTGAAGGAATTCTTACTTATTAATCTTCAATTTAGACAGAATCATATCGTGTAATTTATGTGGAGANTCACTCGAATGAAAGATCGATGCTCGGTTTGATGACCAATAGATAAAGTTATTTACAATAAATCGGTTTGAAAACCAATTCGTCGTTACGAAATTATTCGTTATTTCGTCAAATAAAATTAGCTCGATACGAGCTATCCTCGATCTGGTTAGAAAACGTTCCACCGATTGGAACTGTCAAATTTATCAACTGAGCACAATGTTGTAAAACATTCGGTCTCTGAACGTATTTATTAAAAGAAACATTCGTTTTTCAAACGAGCTATCCTCGATCTGGTTAGAAAACGTTCCACCGATTGGAACTGTCAAATTTATCAACTGAGCACAATGTTGTAAAACATTCGGTCTCTGAACGTATTTATTAAAAGAAACATTCGTTTTTCAGGCACGGTTGTCGAAGAGATAGCAGGTGTGGATCCGCTACCCGAGACGAACGACCATAAATCGGAGTACCCGAGCAAAGATCAGGACTCGAAGACCACGATCGAGCCGAAGAAGAAGCCGACCGACTTCAAGGTCAAGACCGAGCAAAAGTACCAGAAAACGTTCAAGGACGATGAGTCGAAACACGGTGAAAGCAACGACGCCGCGACCACGATCTCGATGTCGTCGTCGTCGTCGAAACCGATCGAAGGAACGACCGCGAGATCGATGGAAACGATGGCGATCACTATACCCTTTCTACTTCGCGGCGAGCCAATCGTGACTGGAACGAATGTCTCGATACCCGTTGTTGTCGAATCGTCAACGGGAAATAATTTCTCGTCGACGAAGGAGAGCAGTACGGAAAGTGTTGGCGCGATGGAGGAGACGACAGCATCGAGAGGAAGAGCTCTGAACATCTCGGCGCCAGAGCCGACCAATTCTTTGCACTCGAACATCACCGATCTCAGCGACGTCAGCATGGACGACGACGACAAGGAAGTGGAGGGTGAGAAAGATCGTAAGATCCGTGTCGTGTCTTCCCTTCCACGTGCAATTTATTTGATTATTTTATTATTTATTTGGTTGTTTAAGCTTTAAGCAAGTTATTTGTGTGGTTGTTGTTTTTTTTGATTTATTTATTTATTTATTTAGAATCTGACCGGCAGATTTAATAAAGAAAAGAGAAACAAAATTGGTGAGTCCTAAGGACGATTTGTAAAATATAAATGCAAATAATAATACGTATATAGTATTGAAAGCCTAACAGGAAAAGAAAACGAATAATTTTGTAATTGTTTTGTAATAATTCTATACATATTCTATACATAATTTATCTTATATAAGTTATCGAATCGAAGAATTCTAAAAAAAAAGTCTGAATATTAAACTTTAACACTAGAACTACCAAAGTGGTCAGAATGACCAATTTATAATTTCATAGGCATAAAACAATGTATTTTTAAAGATTTAAATAACTTTTCGTAAAGTTAATAAAAGCTTGTATACTCCATTTCTCTATTTTGTTTGTCTCTGATGGAAGATTTTATGCTTCATCTCGTCGATAGTTTTGAACGAAATAAATAGTGTTAAGACTATTAGCGTAAGAGAAAAGATAGCATTGTTCATGATTTCAAAAAGGAGCAGCAATTGCATATTTAATTTCCAGAGTATTGTTTCGTAATCGTAATCATTACAGTGCATTGGATGCAAATTTTAGAAACCTATGTCGTTTCTAAAGGTTCTTGCTAGCATATCCAAGATGGAACAAAATTAACGTATTATGCAACGTTCAAAGAGCAACTTTTCTGAATTTTCTTCAAAGGCGAGAAAGAAAAGAGAAAAAAAATTTCTGCATCGATAGATCTCTTTCGAGATAGTATTAAGTATTAATCGATAATTAATCTATTTTTTTATCTTACATAAATTGCATCTATTTTGCATATGCACGTGACGCACTTTATCTCATCGATGACGATTCATAAATATCGTCATAGCACTATTCATAAACAAACATGGAGAAGTTATTTATTGTTTATTGTAATGCAAATTACAACGTGTTACGTGCTCTTTTCCTANTCTGCATCGATAGATCTCTTTCGAGATAGTATTAAGTATTAATCGATAATTAATCTATTTTTTTATCTTACATAAATTGCATCTATTTTGCATATGCACGTGACGCACTTTATCTCATCGATGACGATTCATAAATATCGTCATAGCACTATTCATAAACAAACATGGAGAAGTTATTTATTGTTTATTGTAATGCAAATTACAACGTGTTACGTGCTCTTTTCCTATTTGCACATGTTCCACGTGTATTTTACGAGCATGAATTTTTCTTACATTCGTTTCATCCCTCTTCATCGAAAGTGGTTAATTCGATTCTGTGACGAGATGTGAAACATTGATGCTTCACGCAGGCGGCGAATACGTGGCGTCTCACAACGAGACAGCCGTGAACATCTCCTCGACCCTGCTGCCGACGGTGAACGTGTGCGTGTTTAATTCGATTCTGTGACGAGATGTGAAACATTGATGCTTCACGCAGGCGGCGAATACGTGGCGTCTCACAACGAGACAGCCGTGAACATCTCCTCGACCCTGCTGCCGACGGTGAACGTGTGCGTGGAAGGGAATCGAACGTACACCGTGGGAGAGAAGATCGTTAGGGGTTGCGAGGAGAAATGCGTGTGCGGCGAGAATGGCGCAGCCACGGATTGCAGGCCGCTCTGTTCGTCGCCGTACGTTCGGGCGAACCGAGGCATCGAGGATCCGCTGTGTCAAGAAAAAATCGTCAACGAGGNGGATCCGCTGTGTCAAGAAAAAATCGTCAACGAGGAACCGTGCTGCGCCATTTTGGTCTGCGCCGCCGATTCAGGTGAGTTCGTTGTTACGTCAGATATTAGAGCATCCTCAAGTTTCCTCCAGTGTCGAACACTGCTTTCGTCTTTTCACGCACACAGCGACTGAACCAGAGGAGACCTGCGTCTTTGGCAACAAGACCGTAACGAGGGGTCAACGAGTGGAGGATGGTTGTTCGAGGGTCTGCGTCTGCGAGGCCGGTGGCAACCTGAAGTGCCAGCAGAGATGTCCGCCGAACGATACGATTTCCGTGACGAATCAGCACGATCGTTGCGTCGTGCTCACCGATCCAAGGTGAGAACCCGAAGAACCCGATCCCTCTAGAATTCGCCTACAAAAAGTTGTAGAGAAAAAGAAAAAGAAAAAAAAGAACGCGTTCGTTTCAGAGACGCGTGTTGCACGATCACTCTTTGCGACGTCACGTTGGGCGATCACGAGATCAAGCCGGAAGCCTCGAGCGACCTGACGGTGAACCTGACGGACGTGAAGGTGCTGAACTCGACGGCGATCAAGCTGAAACTGTCGGCGAAGAATCCGCAGGACGTGACCGTCGAGATATCCGACAACAATCACGTATGGAGGCAGCAGAAACCCGACAAAGGTGAGAGAACAACGATGACGACATTAGAGATTGTCTACGTTAACGAAGACGTATAAATCGTTTCTTGCTTTGGTGAACGCGCAGAAGGTATCGTGTCGAATCTGGATCCCGCTCGCTCGTACTACGTGCGAGTTACAGACGGAAGTCGAACAGGGCCGGCGCTGCAGGTCTTTCTGCCCGCGGAGGTGATCAAAACGAACATCTCGGACAAGACGACGGACAAGAGTTCCTGCAGCCACATGGGCAAAACGTACAAGGTGGGCGCGGAATGGTACGACGAGTGCATCTCGTTCTGCACGTGCACCGAAGGCGGTAAAACCGAGTGTTTGACGATCGAGTGTCCCACCGATTTCGGCCTCGACGTTCTGGACCCTCACTGCCTCGACTGGGAGACCGTGCCGCCGAATTTCGTCCCGAAGCCTCCTCACTGTTGCCCACAGGTAAGGCGCCACAGATCGTTTATACTCGCGATGCTTCGTTCGAGAGTGTGAAATTCGAGAGAGGCGTGTTCTGTGTGCGATAGCAGGAAGGATCGTTGAATCGATGTTCACGCGATGTTCGCAGGAAGTGCGATGCAGAAATAATGGCTCGTGCAATTACGAGGGTAACACGTACGACAATTGGAGCGAGCTGCCGGCGAACGTAACCGGATGCGAGAAACGATGTTACTGCGAGATGGGAAACGTGTCCTGTCAGGCAGCCTGTCCGCCGGTCCCCGCTCTGCCACCTGCAACGTTACCTTGCCCGTCTTATCAGGCCGCGTTGACGCATCTACCCGGTGACGAATGTTGCTTGGAGTGGAGCTGCGGGCATTCGTCCAACCAGTCGCCAGGTAAATCATCCAGCTCGCGTGACACCGGCTGTGAAAATGGTCGAAGAAACTGAGAGCTGGCAAACTGGCCGTTTCCGTGCGCCGCGTTAACGACCGGAAGATCGTTCGAGCAACGACCCTTGGCCTTGATCTTCCGCGGCGAACAGCAGACAGTACAGGGTGTAATATAAGATCATAATTTTCATATATCGGCCGAAACGAGAGTATTCGAATTATACATTCTTTGTGTCTACATGCCTGTTGTGTTGGGTTAGGTTGGCCAACAAGCAGTTGCGGTTTTTCTCTAATAAATGGACACGTATAGGGCTGGCCAAACTTTTATACGTGCCAATTTTTTCTCAAGTGAGCTCCGACGCGCCACTAAATTATCCTAACGATGAAAACGTGTTTATAAATAATAAACATGTAAAAAGGACAAAGATAACTTACTTTTTCATGGGATTTATTAAGAGCCTGAGTTGCAGCGAGAGTCATCGAATTCTTCAAATTCTCGATCGATGCCTACTCTTAATTAATTTCACGGAGGAGGAAGCTTGTTCACATCTATAGATATACTTCCATATAAGCATGTCAATTTTCGTGCAAACTTTCTGAGGTTTGGAAAAGCTTCTTGCAAAAATTTATCAAGTATCAAAGTTTTGCTTTTAAAAAACTAAGAGAAATTGATTGTGACAATATATTGACTAAATTCTAAATATAGTTGAGTTGATTCACGATGAAAATTGGCCACCCCTATCTTGGAATGTAACTAAGTTCATTTTAATTCGTTGGCTGATAACTGTTCAAGGTTATTTTGGGAGAAAAAGAAATGCATCGATTTCGTCAACAATGGTCAAACTCCTGTCTCGATTTCAATACGAAAAAATCGAAAGGAACATTTCCCACATAGTTTGCTGTCTTGCTTTCGAGAAAATAGAAAACTGTGCAATCGTCAAAAATTATCTGACGAGATGTATGGAAAAGAACTACGGTCAGGATATCAAATCGTTCTTGGAACTATCTTTTTTGTCGAGAAATTTTGAAGTTGACTGAAAAATGGGAAAAAAGATAATCGAACAAAATGTATAATAAAGTTCTTGTTTGTTGTTCGTCTTTCGTTTGCACGCGAAAAAAAGGCAGTTTTTGGCCAACCTACTATATACTGTATATATTAGTATTATACAGTATATACTGTATATATTAGTATTATACTATATATTAGTATACTATATATTATACTATATACTATATACTATATATTAGTATTATACTATATTAGTATTATACAGTATATACTGTATATATTAGTATTATACAATATACTGTATTATATTGTTTCCCCTTCTATCACCCCTCCCCCCTACGTGTTTATCTATCTGCGATTCCAAAATATAAAGATTTGTTCGATCGGTATTGTAAATTGTTAACGTCTGATTCCCTGGTGGCGGTGATACCAACGCGTTATATACCTGTCGAGCGATTACAATCGCGAAGAGGGAACGTTAGATTGGTTATGGGTAGAGGGTGAACGCTTATCCGCCACGCGGACCTGACTGGAACTCTCCAGTGCAAATGCGACGTGTACATACACCCGAGGCTATCCTCACGTATTTATAGCACTTTCATAGCGATTTTCTTTCGCGTCGTTTTCATCGTTGAACGAAACTGACTCCAAGATCGAACTGTATCATTCTCCCTTGCATTTTAGTTGCAGTCATCGCGTTCGATGGCCTTTTGGCCTTCGTTTGCTTGCCGTCTTTCGAAAACAGAAAAAAAAAAAAAAAAAAAAAAAACCANGCGAAAAGAACATTTGAACAATGAGCCGATCAGGGAGGAGAGAAAATGCTGTAAATGCATGCTTTGTCCGGCTACGCTTGTACATACATACACACATACACACACACATACGTTGGACATACTTTGCTGTAAATATGCATGAAGAATTCTTGGACAGACTTGGTCGACGCCGTACCGATTCGACGGCCATCTCTGATGACAATCGACTTTGTTACTCATTGCAGGAACGAACGCGACGGCCGCGTTCACCGGCCCGTTAGCCACAGACGCGTTCAATCGGCAATCGATCGACGGTAACAAAAGACCGAATAACAAGTCGGATTCGGCCGGGCCCGGCCACCAACTGGATCCTGCCATCACTTCCTCCGTGTGGGAACATTCGAAAGACGTTCACGCGCACACAGACACCACCACTCATGGACTCTTCCATTACCCCATGGATCCTGGACACCCGACGATACCGTACAACGGACCGTACAGTCCCGATTACAAGCCTACGCGTCCCACCGTAGAGAACGTGTTCCACTTACCCCCTCACACCGAGAAACCTTCGAGCGTCTCAACCGAACGTCTGAAAGAAAAGACGACCAACGTCAAGACGAAGTTCGACGCTAAGAAACCGGTCGAGCCTGTCGCGCACAAACCGCACAAAGACGACTATTTCCCCGGCCCGTTGGCACCGGACAAATTCTTGGACAAGGTCGGCTCGATAGTCGCGAATCCGAACGCGAATACAAACGGGAACGAGAACCAGCAATTCGTACCCGGGCCCGTGAATCCCAACAAGCTACCGCCTGTGCAGAAGGCAGGTCACGCGACCGATCAGCCGCAGTTCGTGCCGCTGAGCCCGCAGCAAGAGACAGTGGGCCAAGGATTCGGCAACAGCGGTCAGATCGTTCCTCAAGGCGGCTTTAACGCGCAATTCGACAACTCTGCAACAGCTGGTTCGCCTTACCCGGCCAGAGGTTCGATGCACAGTCCGGACAACGTCGATCCGAACGTGATCGTGAATATGCCCGCGAGTCCGAAGAAGAAAGCTTCTCCCAGCGACACCGAGAAGGGCAAGAGCCCCACAGGCTCTTTGCCTGGTCGACCGAAACAGGGCCAGAGAAATCCAGAGCAGGAGATCCTCCCGGAAGAACTGTACCATCTGATCAACCTTCAACATCCGGGTCTCGTTCAGCTGGAACACGCGCCGCCCGAGGGCCATCCCGGCTTGTACGACATCCATCAACAGATATCCAATCAGAAACAGACGCCCAATGGTCAGACACGGCCGAGTTTCTTCGCCGCGGGCAACGGGCCGAAGAAACCCGCGAAGCCGCACGTTTACGCGCAGAAGAACGAGGACGGTCATACGACCTACCACATACACACGCCAGACATACCGAACTCGCCACAGCAGATCGAGGAACTGCTAGCACATATCGGCCAACACGATCCCAATCCTGGACCGTTCCAACACTATCCTGGACAGCCAGCCATACCTCATAACGTGGCGAGTGGCCCGACAGCCACTCTGCCGCTTCACATTGACGCTCACATACCGCATTCTCAGGGGCTCACGCATTTGAATCATCCGTTCGCAGCACAAGCGCCAAACCAGTCAGGTTCGTCCCCGATCAGCAACAAACTTTTTCATCCAACTCGTATTTTTCGTCGATTCTTCGTCATTTCTTCTTTCGTACTGCGCGTGTGTTCTGTAAGTAACCAGTCGAACGTCGTCAAGGGCAAGAAGCCGACGAGAAGTTTCGTAACGTTCGTTTGCAAATCAATATATATTGCAATAGAAACCAATTTGGCGTTTACCCAATTACAGCGAGGTTTCAATAACGACGATCCATGTGTTGGTGAAATTTAGGTATGGAGCACAACGCGCCCACCGGCTTCCCGTTGCCCGGCGCCATCCCTGGATATCCTGTCGCCTCCTCCTCAGACGACGTCACCGTGCAGATCCTCGAGGCCCTCGACGAGAACACCGTCAGACTGGTTTTCACCGTGCCGCAGGTTCTGGTTGGCCTTCACGGACGCGTCGAGCTACGATACACCAACGACAAAACGTACTTTAGCATCAGTATCGAAACTAATTAAATGGCTTTGTATCTGATTTTCAAGCGTTTCAGAGTAAACTTTTGACGGCCAAATTTTACATTTTATTCTATTTTGGTATGTCCTGTTTAAAAATCTCATTGTACCAGTATTCTGTGTATTTTATTTCTTTACATCAGTCCTTTCTCTTTTGTAAGAAACAAAATACTTGTATTATGTAGAAATTGCTACTGCTCATTTTTTCTGCACAAAAGTTTATTTTGTACCTGTAGATTGTAGAATATATTGACAAAGTTTGGCTGTGAAACCCTGGAGCTTATCTACATTACAATTATATTTACATACATATATAAATATCCTTTCTTCTATCGGACAGGAATTTCGACGTATCCACCTGGAAGTCGCAAGTATTCGCACCGCCGAACGACCTGATCGCGACCCCGCAGCTCGAGTTCGAGCTAGGTGATTTGAAGCCGTCGACCGAGTATAAAGTAAAGATCACGGTGAAGCTAAAGGATCTGGCCAACAGCCCCGCCAGCAAGATCTACAGCGTGAGGACGCTGGAGAAACGGACGGACGCGACTACGTTGCCGCCTCAAATACCGATCGACGCCGAGCTCCACGTTATGGAGACAAACTCCACGTGGATCAACGTGGTGTGGAGGAAATTCACCGAGTACGAGTTACAGTTCATCGACGGCGTTCAGCTGAGGTACAAGGAGCACGACGGCAAGATCTACGCCGAAACTCCGTTGATCCATAGAGCGGTGAGAAATTACGTAATCGAGAATCTTCGGCCATCGACCGTCTACGAGATCGGGATCCTCTTCGTTCCGTTCCCTGGACAATTGACGGAGTTGGTCAGCGAAAAGACAGTGAGTATCTAAGAAATGAAATATAATTCTGTGAATTGGATCGCTCGTGATACATCAGTAGTCAAATTATTACTCGAGTTCGTAAGTAGAAACTCGAAAGGACTTCGATTCAAGTAAATAACAAGATAAAGTGACTTGACTAATCTGTTCGGAGGGTAACTCTTTCGTTATCAAGCTTCTCTGTCCAAAGATTCAGGTGACTACCACGATGGAACCGGATCCGTACTCGTTTGACGTGAAAGTGGAGATCAAGACGATCAAATCGACGGACGTGGAAGTAACTTGGACCGGGGTGCCTTATCCGGAGGACAAATACGTGAATATTTATAGAGCGATTTACCAAAGCGACAGCGGCAAGGAGGACACGAGCACCTTCAAAATCGCCAAGAGGGATTCGCACGCGAAGACCGTGATCAGCGATCTGAAGCCGGGTACCAGGTATCGTTTGTGGCTCGAGGTTTATCTGACCAACGGAAGGATAAAGAAGAGCAACGTGCAAGACTTCGTCACGAAGCCCGGTGTACTTCTGCCAGCCACGGTATCACAGCAAAGTACGTATGCGTACGATTGAAAGATTAGACGAAATTTTAACGACCGACAAGCAAGTTGACTCTGACTCTGTTCAATTCAATGGGAAATTCGATCTCTCAGCTGGGAAACTGGCGTCGCTGCCCCTTCACGAGGGCGATTACTATGGCCCTTTGATAGTGGTAGCTATCGTCGCGTCTCTCGCTATCCTGTCGACGCTGATCCTCTTAATGATACTCATGAAAAGACGGACCAGCAGTAAGGCTGACATATCCTCCCGTAAAAGCACGTCGGCGTACGACAATCCTTCCTACAAGGTAGAATTACAACAAGAAACTATGGGTAATTCACTCTCATTGTTTTTAATATGATAATCGCGGTGACAATTTCGCTCTCATTCTTGTCTCTCACTCACCATGCGTACGCTTCTACATAGTGTCAACTAGCGTCGAGCAGTCAGTCAAGAAAATTTTCACAATTTTTCAGACCTGTGAGGACACCGTTACCATGTCGAACGGCAGGAGCAAGAACACGGACCACGAAATGGCCATCATCAACAGCAATGTCAAAGATACCGTTTAAGGTTCTATAATTTATTACGTTTTATTTATTTGTGAATTATTATATTATGCTCGTTCGATTTTCACATACCGTGGTCGATGGCCGGTTTCTCGGTTGTACGAAACGATCGATCGAATGGAACTTGGAGCACGAAGAACGAACTTCGTGTATGCATCACATATATATGTACGTGCATGCGTGTTCTGATTACAGTTTCTTTCAACATGATTCGATCGATAGAATTGCGTGCGTTGTATTAAAATTTGTACATAGCGGTGTCAAGTAACATTATAATATCACGCTAGATGATAAGATAGTGATTTAAGAACTGAAAATATGTATCATTTAGATAACTGCGATTTGTTTCGTAATATCTTCCTATACACCGATTGAAAATGTACTCTGTGCATTTAATATGAACATTTAAGTCGTAAATTACCTGTAATTTCGTTGGGGCTCGACGATCGAACTCCCGTCTTGTACAGTCTACGTTTACATATTGTTAGAGATTTATATGATAAATAAGGTGTACTATGTCCTATAAAAATGTTAAGACGTGAAATGAATAAAACTGTTTATAAATTATGAGAGCTATTTATTTGCATATCATTTCACGTATATATTCTAAATTTTAACCAGAGCTTTAATCTCATTGTTACAAGAGCAACTTTCGGCTCTGTCGGTAAGGCAGAGACCGTGTACAATAAAAGAAAGGGGAATAAGCAAGCAAGAGTATAAGAGAACTTAGAAATACTTCTTCAATTCTGACTCCATTTGAAGAGGATCCGTGCTCGGTGCATGTCTGGAAACAACTTTCCCTTCCTTGTTAATAATGAATTTCGTAAAATTCCATTTGATGTCATCAGTTATGAATCCACCCGCCTGCGTCTTCAACCATTTCCATAATGGGTGAGCATTATCTCCATTAACATCGATCTTTTCAAACAGATCAAAGGTGACATTGTATTTCTTGACAAAATTTAAGATCTCCTCCGAGGTGCCTGGTTCTTGACCACCAAACTGATTCGACGGGAATGCCAAAATCCTCAGGCCTTCTTTCTCACTGTACTTTTCATACAGTTGCACTAATTCTCTATAATTTACATCTGTAAATCCACAATTGCTGGCAACATTAACAATTATACAAACATGGCCCCGATATTTATCCAGCCCTACATCCTTTCCATGGATATCCGTAGCATGGAAATCATAAATGCTACTAGCTGAATTCCAATTCTTGTTTTGATCAAAAGGAGCAGAAGTTGTAGCAGAACATTGTCCTTGGCTATCGTCTTCGCAATTTTGCGCTATGACGCCATAAAGGAATAGAATGGTCAGATATATCGATTCTACGAAAAAAAAAAAAAAGAAACAAGAAGGAAATTTAATTAGTAACTTATCCAAAAGATACAATTGTAAAAATTGTTTAATTGAAAATTAAAGGCTATTTATTCAAACTGTCTTAAAAAGTCAAAACAGTGTCGTCCTCTACATCTCTTATTTACTGCTACAGAGATGGAAGCCCAGACAAAGAAATCCAGTTCTGATTGGCTGTTTCTGGCAGAGCCAGTACAATCATAAAGATAAAGGCACACAATTGGCTAAAAGTATTGCACAAATAAAATTAAGTAGCAAAACGTGATGTGAATAAAGTCTTCTTTCCGCTGGGCTTCTTCTCATCTGCGCATTACATTTAATCAAATAACTATCAACAATCCATGAAATTATCATTAAAAATTAAAGGATTAATCTCCAACGTTATTTGTAATGTTTGATATAATACTGAAACAATACTACTTACTCAGCATTTTGAATCGAGCCGGTTGTTACTTTGAAATTTTGTTCAAACTATAATAAAAAGAAAATCTTGTTTATTAATCTTTATTATGTTGTTGTAAATATCGGTGCAAAACAGTTGAAATAGAATTAAAAATATTAATATACCGTTTCACTATCGTTCGGCGCAAGCGTCCGTACTCTTCAACTTGTTGAACACAAATGCATTGGTCTTTCCTCTATCTAGAATTTTTAAAGAACTCTAAACACACTGACCTCTGTCCAGTTCTCTTGAACATACATATAGTACACATGTTTGCATATAGCATTGTGGATTCTGGAATGCTCAGAACATATTAAACAACAAAGTTTAATTAAATAAAACTTTATTCTGTATTCATTGCAGCAAAACATTTTAACTATAATATTTTGTTAATAATTACTTTGATAATTAGCATGTAACTTTTGCAAACAACTTATGACAATATTATTATTGTTATATTTATGATTGTCTCATATTATACATACATACTTTGTCCACAAATTACTGGAAAAATATTAAAATTCTACAATTATTTTCCTATTTTATTAATAATATCATAAACAAATATTATGGATAAAATTTGAAGATTTTTTTCTTTCTCTACTATGATTTAAAATGGATATACAACAATAGAAAACTACAACACTTAATCTCAAAAGATTTTGTTTATTCATTTTCATTGATACAAATTTTACTTGCACTTGCACGTGAGAGTCTCGTTGCTGCGAATACGAGAACATAACCTTAAAGTCATAACAGCATCATAACCTATATGAACTATGCTTGTTGTCTGTCATCAATCGCAAAATGAAATCAAAATTTTTACAGTTTTAATACATAACACATTAACAATAACATCAAAATTATAATTTACAAATTACACACACCTAAGTTTTTAAACAGTGGTAAACTATTTTATTGAACGTTGTTATTCAAGTCATTATTTGTATAAAAAATGGTAAGTACAACAAACGTTATTGCATATTATACAAAATTGTCCTTTCTTAATATACTTAACCAACCAACATTATTTATTTCAGGCGAGAAATGCGGAGAAGGCTATGTAAGTATTATAAAAAGATTATATTTCTTTTTTAAATTTGTTTGTAAGTTTGTAAGTTTTTCTTTTTCACGTGTTTATTTAAACTTTTGTCCTTTAACAGGACCACTCTTGCTCGATGGAGAGCCGCACAAAGCAACGAAGGAGCCAGAAAGGAACAAGAAAGGAGGCCGTATTTAGCTTCCGAGTGTAGAGATTTGAGGAAAGCGGAGAAGTGGAGGATGCAAATAATTAGAGAAATTGCAAAGAAGGTTGCACAGATTCAGAACGCAGGTCTAGGGGAATTTCGTATACGGGATTTAAACGATGAGATTAATAAATTGCTGAGGGAAAAACGACATTGGGAGGCTCAAATAAAAGAATTAGGTGGACCTGATTATTCCAGAGTGGGACCACGTATGCTAGATCACGAAGGTCGTGAGGTACAGCATAAGTTTTTAAGCATAATACATTGATCGGTTTTTGATAGAAAATGTAAAGATCTAATGATCACAACACGTAGGTACCTGGAAATCGTGGTTACAAATATTTTGGAGCAGCAAAAGAACTACCAGGTGTTAGAGAATTGTTTGAGCAAGAACCACCGCCACCACCACGGAAAACACGCGCTGAATTAATGAAGGACATCGATGCTGATTACTATGGGTACAGAGACGATGATGATGGAATTTTGCTGCCTTTGGAACAAAAAGCTGAACAAGAAGCACGAGAAAAAGCGACGCAGGAATGGCTGGCGCAGAACGAAAAAGAGCCAGAGATAGAAGAAGAGATCGAGACAACTGCACAAAAAGCAATACCATCGCAACAAGATATTCAGGAGGCGTTGCTTGCAAGAAAAAAACAAGAACTATTAGAGAAATATGTACTTTGACAAATTTTATTCCTTTTTCTTTATGCATTCAGTAACAACTATTTGTAAGTTTATTCGTTCAATTTAATATTAGAGTACACTTTTATAAAACGCGACAGATATAATAATTATTATTAATTTATAAGTAATAACATTGATTAAGGTAATTATTTTGTGCAGTAGACGTTCAAACTTCAATTAATACTTATCGAGAAAGAGTGCTGTAGATAAAATATAGATAAAAATTCAATGTTAGTCTGTTTATAATTCTCGCGATCTTTAAGATTTTTCTTTTTGTTTTTTTTGTTCTTTTTTTTCTTTTAATGTATATATATATATATATATGTATGTATGTATGTATGTTTTTTTTATCGACATTGTAAGCACCGGACACTCGAGAAAGCGACACAATAGAATAGAACACCGGAGAACAAGACAATATGAATTATCGTAATGTAAGAATTTTTTTTTTCTCGCCGCACACATTCATAATTCGCCAAACATCGTGATTGAACAAATAATAAAATTTGATAATTTCATACACTCTCTGCTCGCCTAATCAATGCCGTAAGCGTCTTTGACCAAGCATCCTTCATTCTCATCGTCATTGTATCGTCTCGCGAAAAGCCAGTCACTTGCTTTAAAATAGTTCGATGCAATTACAACTATATCGTAACAAATTGGGAACAGTCAAAGGCATAGAAATTACCCTGAAAAAGCCCTACTCGTTAATTAAGTGTACGTATCGATCACAAATATTTCAAAAAACATTTCCGTTCTCTCACCCCGTGTAATGGGGATCCGATCTTCCTTGCGCGTACAGATCGTCGATCCTCGTTTGTTTATAACATCGTGTTGTTTATAAACAGACTGTACAATATACAAGTATGTTACCAAGACTCAGAAGTGGAAAAGTATCCTAAGAACGTCGGCTGAAAATCCCGCGTACGCATTGAAACCTTTCGAAACTCGAATAATATAATTCAATCGCTCGCTGTCACACATCGCCACGTGTCTTCTTCTCGCTGTCTTGTATCTCCTCTCGTTCTCTAGAAACGCTAGAAACGTTTTTGGATGGCGCGCCATCACGAACGCACATCTCACTACGTTTATTATCGATTATCGACGATTACGCTAAATTCGAATGCGCTGGTTTTTGCAAACTTTTTGCATTTCGAGGAGAGCATTGTAAAAAGAAGGTCTGCACATCTGAATACGAGGAAATTCATGCACATGTATCGTACGTACGTAGTAAAAAAAAAAGAGAGAGAGAAAAGACTTCTGAGTCCTTGCAATCGCGTTTATACATTGTCTAAATATATATGTATGCATGTACGTAAACGAGAGAATAGTTCGAGCATGGATTAATCATCGTTAATCACCTAAATGCTAAGCTTGAAAAAGTCAAGCGTTAAACGATTTTCACAGCATCTGGTATTTTTTTTTTTTTCTTTTTTGTTTTCTTTATCCGTTAATCAGTCGCCCGCCTCGTCCGGTATCCAATTCCCTCTAATATAAATGCGTGGAAAAAACATTTCTACGTAAAACCTATATCGTTATCCACGATAATATGTGTATATATATATATATATATATATATATATATATATATATATATGTACTACTAGTTTAATAGTAATATCAACTCTACGATCACATCTGCGTTTACGAGGTGCGTTTTGCGAGTTTTATTGTGCGTCGTTGAATTGTGAATCTGTCCTCGTACACGTTCCCCTTTATTACCCCATCGATTAACCGTAACCCCTCGATGCTACTAATTAATTAATCGATATCCTGCATACGGAAAACGTTCGCAAAGTTAGGAGCTACTACGTATGGCAACGTGTAAGCACACACGTTCATCGAGAGTACGACACAAAATGAATTATAAAAAAAAAATCATCCATCGTGCTTTCTATGTTCAACGCCAACGTCAAATAAGAAATGTACACGCATCCGTGATAACGATAGTGTGCAGAGAAAGGAAATGAAGAAGAAAATAAGCCAAGGTGTGTGTGTGTGTGTGTGTGT
>NIPQ01090536.1:0-16103 GCA_002806875.1 Lepidotrigona ventralis hoosana
AAAAAAAAAAAAAAAAAAAAAAAAGCTTTACAAAGCAAAGTATCGAGCAAGATTTAAAAACTCGAGAATACCTGTGTGCTGACTTGGGCGCCAGTGACGGTTTGGGGTCGACTTCCGGTTTACCGGGTGGTAGCTTCGAAGAGTCGATTATCGGTAGGTTAGGTTTGTTACCGTTAGCGACGCCGGTCAGGAGGAACGCTTCCACAGGCGCGACGACCAGCATCACGCCGTCCACGTGGACGCGGAAATTCTCACTTCCGTTCTGTCGTTGATCGTAATGATCTACCGTAGCCATCGGGATCGACGTCTCGTTCGCGATCGGTGAACACTGGCCGATTCTGTCGCAGCAGAACACGGCGAGCAGCAGCACTGTTTTGAAGATTCGCATGTTGATCGATAGCATCGATGTCCGTTTCTAACGATCGACGCGACGATGTACGGAATACGTGCGTTTGTCCTGAAACGGATGTTTTTGCGACGATCTGGCAACCGAGTTTGTCGAGTGGTCCACGAAACGAGATTACTTGGATGTGCTCGAACGAGGTGAGTCCTTTTCGCGCGAATCTCGAGATCGGGCTCGAGAGCGTGGGGAAAGACTAACGTGAGTGAATTTCTGAACGAGTGAGGAGAGAATTGTGTGTTCGTGGTGTGATGGCAGCGGTGAGCAATGGGAACGTCTTGACGACGCGGAGGATGAGCGAGGTGTGACGACGTCTCCTGCCGACCGGCGATACCCCGGTCCCCACCTGGCATGGAAACAGATCGTCAAGCAAGTTCAAGAACCTGGCGGGCCACTGTGCACGTTCTGTTCTTGCATGCGTACCCAGGTAGAACGTAATCTCGGATAGAATTGGTTTCTTTTTTTTTTTTTTCGTACGACGTTGATATTTTGATTCACTTCAATTTAACGTTATTTACACACAGCCTTAAGTGTAAACAGCGCGTCCACATACTAGGATGAACATGTTGCATAACTTTGGACGATTTTGGTAGGTGGACCTTAATTAATAGCAGTGGTAATAGATTTTAAAAATTACAAACTGTAGATTTGCATGAACTGAATTTCGATTGGCCAATTAGTACGTATCACGTTTTCATGGCGCATCGCAAAGAAAAGGTCGTAAACGTGACAGAGATGGTAATAAACGTCAGCATTTATACTCGAGACTTTGTCGAATAATGGCTGAAAATACAATTGTAATGGAACATCAGATTTCATTTAACCATTTTAAGATTCATTGCACTTTTTGTTTTTTTCTTTTTTTAGATCTTAATCTACGTAATTTCGCTTTGGACAAAGTTCGATCGATGATACAATCATTAATGGCTTGTCATCCACGCTCCTTGCGTGAAATACACACCGAACGTGCATGTTTCGTCAGTGTACCACGCGAGCAGCTATCTACATGCATACGTGCACACGTACAGAGACGCACACACGTGGGACCGATTTGAAAAGAGCAACGGCCTCGTGTGGCCCCAGCGAGTTCATTTCCCCGTTCCTCTGTCTCAACCGCCGCTTATTACCGTAACCTTGCCCTTGCTCTTACATTTCCGCCGCGCTCGGACTTCCTGGTTCGTCTCGAACGTCGCTTTTCCCGGCTTTTTAAAGTTTAACGGAAAATCGGAATCAAAGAGCACCCGAATTCGAGAAAATTCGATGTAACACGAGAGAATTGAATCGTCTGAAATTTACTTCCCTCTATTTGGGAAACAAACTGTAAGTGTTTTTAGAATATTCTAAAGAAACAATTTCGTGAAATTGTAGTTGAAACTTGACAAAGATCAAAAAGGAGAATTTTATTTCAGAGAAGAAAGGCAGACCTTTGGACCTTTGTTCGTTTATGCGTGTAATTTATTTCTTCGTGACGGAAACAGTACAATACATGCATGATACAAACGTTTATGAGAGAAACAAAGTTTGTGCTCGAACTTTTTATACAATTTCTTCTTACATACTTTTCTGCGTTAAATTCTATGTACCTGTATATAGGTACTTGTGCACCTACTGAGCTAAGCTGTGTTTTAATTAAAATTCTTGTCGGTTTGACAGATGCCTAATTTATCCCTAAATCTTCCAGGCCCACAGTTCTCGATACCACCTCCCAGCAATACCAGCTCCTGTTCCACCAGCGTGTTGCCCAATTCGTTCCTCTTTTCGGAAATCAAAGGTACGTCTTTCTCCTCATCCTGCTCCTCCTTCTCTTCTTTCTTCGACAATTGTTTCTTCAACGATATGCCCGGTCTCGTTGCTCTCAATGCCTCCTCTTTAACCGACAGGTCCTCCGAATGGTGGAGGTTTTCCACTTGCGAATTCCTGACGTTCGCTGATCTTTTATTTCCTTTTATCGGACTGTCAACGAACTGATGCTCCTCGGTATTCCAAAGACTCCTAATCTTCTTTATCGTCGTTTTACTATCATCGATAGATACCTCTGAATCGCTGACGCTTTGCAAGGAATCCAAACTTTTGGAATCCTTCAACGACACACTCAACTCGGTGTTTTCTCTATTTTTAACTCCGTACGACTCGTCGGAGTGTTTACCTCGAGCAGCCGTGAGGTTTCCCTCCTTGTCTATATGAACGATCTCGACGTGGTAAGGCTCTCTCCCGCCATCTGCATCCTCTGTCTCATAAACCACCGTTTCAGACGAGTTCTTCCCGTTCTGCTGTTTGCTACGAGCTTGCTGCGAGTTCAGCCTGTTCAGGCGGAACACCTGCGACGCCAGATTGCCGAGCAGATCACCGCTGCCGGAAGTGGCGACCACTACCAAAAAATTCTCGAACTTCGCGTCCACGTTCAAGTCGCCGTTTTGTTGCTGATCGTAGGTCGCTGGGGCTGCGTTTACTCGCGAGATTGGCGATCCGTCAGGTAGAATGCCTGCGAAAATATGACGACGACGATGACAGAACATTATAACGCGTATATACGAGGGAACCGTGAATTTGAGGATGTGAGAAGAGATTCATCTTACGAAGAACTTTACTTAATAGATAGTATAATCATGGTGAGTCTACCTGCTAGCAGGACGAAGCACGCGGCATGTAACAGCATCTTGCTGAAGCTCTCTGCGGAAGCCACCGCACGAATCGGCCGAGCTGAACGAGGTCCGATTCTCGACTGCGAGAGATCCGTCCGCTTCCTTTGACAGCTTCTACGTGGATCGAGGGAATATCACTGCCGGGAGAGGGTAAGAAACGCCCCTTGTATGCCTGCGGCAGTGGATTTTTAGATAATTAAGACGCCACTGTCATCCGACCACTGCTATTCGTAACAGGCTGTTTCTTGTATAATGCTCGCTTCTCCCGCCGCTTTGTTTCTTTCTTTCGACAGGCACAAGGAACGAAATTAAACGGTTCTTGCGAGAGGTTAGCGCGCTAATTAATATCGCGCGTGTTTCTCAGGCACGCCATTTTGGAATTCGTTTAACAAACGCATTCTTTTCTTTCCCCCATAAATGTTATTAAAAATAATTACGTTTGACGTGTTGATTCAATGAACCAGGAAAGAAGAAAACATGATTGCAGTTTCAAAAGGGGGATTTTATGACACTAATTCATAAAGNCTTTCGACAGGCACAAGGAACGAAATTAAACGGTTCTTGCGAGAGGTTAGCGCGCTAATTAATATCGCGCGTGTTTCTCAGGCACGCCATTTTGGAATTCGTTTAACAAACGCATTCTTTTCTTTCCCATAAATGTTATTAAAAATAATTACGTTTGAAGTGTTGATTCAATGAACCAGGAAAGAAGAAAACATGATTGCAGTTTCAAAAGGGGGATTTTATGACACTAATTCATAAAGTTTTATTTATTTTTAGCTACCAAAAAAGTAGATTTAAAGTGTCAATTTAGTGAACGAAGAAAGAAGAAAACGTGATCTCAATTTCAAAAGAGGAATTTTATGACAATAATTCTTAAATTTTCGTTTATTTTCAACTATTAAAAAAGTAATTGCATTTGAAGTATAAAATTTAGTGAACGAAGAAAGAAGAAAATGTGATTTCAATTTCAAACGAGGAACTTTATGACAATAATTCTTAAATTTTTATTTACTTTTAGCTATTGAAGAGAAAATTAAATAATAATATTATGCCGATGGACATACATAGAATATATATTTAATAACGAATGATATATATAGAATATATATTTGAGAATAACAACAGCAATTGTATGATATTTTTATTTTTTAGCCAGGCAACGTACAGTTTGTTCGTCTCGCCAGGATCGCGTGTCTTCTTACTTATTCTCGATTCGTGAAATCTTTGTTCTTCTCTCCCAGAGAAATTTCTTCGTCTCCTAAAGGATCAATCACGAAAGTAATAGATCTTTTTTCTCAGGAATAGCAATATCTAAGAAATTATTTTATTTAACAGTCAGAATATATAAATTTATACAATTTCACAACTTTGTCACATAATTGTATCTTATATGTGTTATATACAGAGCGGCTTGGTGAACTGTGTAATGAACGAATAGGAATGCAGGATGAAGCAACGTGGACGATACAAGCGTACGTGACTTGTTAGTCGACGAGGAACAAAGTTTTGCGTTTTTCCGCTGTTTCACGACATCATGATGGCATCTTCTGCGTGCAGCGAACTCTTCGTACTGTGCGTTAGATTGTCCAAAAGTTTCGACGACAATCTCATCACCAACCTACACAAGGGAATAAAAGAATAAAAGAAGAAAGCGGAAAAGATGCAGATTTGATTCTGCTTCTTTATACTTTTCACACTATGACGGATCTACTTTATCTACAATTTTACTTTCACACTGACGGATCTACTTTATCTACGATTTTAGTTTCACAGTTTCTATACTCATTAGTTCAGCTAACTCTAAATTTGCCGGCTTGCTACATATATGCATTTTAATGTTTCCTCTTTCTTTTTTCTCGGTACTCACGGAATTAGCGATAATCTTCGTTGATTCAGACGATGACAACGACCCTTCTCATCCAGCGATTCTGATCTGTATCGTTTCCCAGACAATCTTTCGGACGGATCCTCCGTGGATAATTCCCCGTTGCTTCGCCTCGTTGGATTTTCCAGCTCATTTTCAAACGGACTCCTGGCTTTTTTACTTTCAGAAATTTCTGAATTTTCGTTCGAGGCGGTTTCGTTCGTTTTCTCAATATCCACCGTGCTTTGTACGAAGCTGGAGTTCGTAGTTGACTCACTGATTGGAGGAGACTGAGTTGAATCTTGCGAGAAAGAGTTCGATTGTTGAGCGTCTTCTTCTGTAGCTGATAGAACTGTTTCAGTGGTGGTAGTGGTGGTGGTGGTGGTGGTGGTAGTGGGCTTGAGAATCGGTTTCAACGTGAAGTCGGCGTAGTCGTAGAAATAATCATACTCCTACAATATATCCAGCGGATCGCGTTAATATAAACTTAAAACCGACGCCTTTCATTTGTTTACTAACGTAGTAGAATAACGTTTTATTTTTTAATCAGTGTGCGATTAATTCCCCCAACTTCTATCTCGCCCCTGTTTAAATATGTTTCAAAGATAAATACGGATTTATAAATTCGATATTTCTCATCTCTTGCACCCTCATTCTCTATTTCAAACCAATGTTACCGCATATTCTAGAATGTTTCAAAAAGTATCATAGTGAAATAAACTATTAATACATATATATATATACAATCTTTTGTTTATTTACTAAAGAAATTTTTTTTGGAAAATTTATTAATATCAATCAGCTTTTCAATGTTTCTCGAGTCATTTCTACACTGCATTGCCTAAGTGAATTTTGTTCACAAAATATACATAACGACCGCAGTGCGAATGGGTCAAGCATCCGTAGTACCCTGTTCAAGCGTCCATTGCTACTACCCCCACCAATTCTTGGAATTGGACGTATCTCGTTCTACACTATCCTACCATACGATCTGCCCAGAAACACGACACTTGCACGATGGAAAGCAAGTGATGCCTAATACCGATATTTCGATGCCGATTCGCAGAATACACCTCCCCACTTAAGCGTCCGCGCTGGATCCCGATTATAGACTACTCGAGTGAGGGCTGCCGTGAATCTCTCAAGACAAAGGATATCATATCTATCGTTTTATCAACAAAGATAAAAAGAAAAAGAAACTCAACGATAACAACGCAATCTCGTTAACGCGTTATCTGGGCGCCCGACAGTCGTCGTTTTACCGTGTAATCGTCAAGTATCTCCGAGTTCAACAACGCGACCACTCGCACATCCTTCAGGTGGACCTGCACGTTCACGTCACCAGTTTGTCGTTGATCGTAGGTCGTCGAGGCCGGCAAGGACAGACCACCAGTCGCGAAATGACAAGCGAAGACGAGGAGGAGGTTGCAACGGGGCGCGTGCATGACGAGGAAAAATGCGCGAGGATCGTCGACGGGATCGAGACTGACCGGGGTCCGGTTGAAAGACGTCGCGTTATACCGATGCTCTACCTTGATATAGTGCTCGGGTACGTCGGAGGAACCGGTATTCTTTGTCGTCGAACGGTCACGGGAGCCTCGGAGCATGGTGGCCGGCCATTGGCCCTCGTCGTCTACCGACACGACGCCTACGTTTACGTGCGCGTGTGTGCGTGCGTTGTGTAAGGAACGCGTGCACGCGCGGAGGATGCAGAGCGATTACGATTTAAATACCGAAACGCTACTGTAAATCTGTGAACTTCTCTCCCACGGGGCCCGGTCGCGTGAACGCCGTGTGAATAACAACTAGGCGAGGATCGTTCTGCAGTGAACGGTGAGATTCCTTTTCATCCAGACGAATTTGGCCGAGGTTTAAGTAAACAATTAAATTTTTTAATTTAAGTAAATAAATAAATTCTTTGAAATAATATCCTTTGGCAAACAACAGATCTCGACTGATGGTATGTAGCTCATTTGGCCGATCAAAGGAAGTTGAAGTTGATGCAAATAATTGAGAAAATGATAAATCGAAGGGCTGATTTTTGATTGGAGGAAATAATATTTCTTTGACAAATGGAAATTTGCTGTTTAAAATAACATTCAGGATAAGTATCGGTGAAATAAAGTCAAATGAACAAGAGAATAATCAATAAGAAAATCAAAATAATTTTTATTAGGCGTTTATCACGGCAGAAATTTGTCTTTTAATAGAAATGAACAAAATTTGGGGATCCCTGTTAAAATTGCAAATAAGAATAGTCTCTCTACTGATGATGAAGACGCGAGAGGAATATTTATTGATTTCTGGTTAGACGGCCACTACACGTACACGAACACACAGCTGTTTGCCGCAGTTGCTTGAAACAGGAACGCTACGCGAATCCTTGCGAACTTGCATAGCTTAATCTCTGCTCGATAATGATTTCATTACGTAACACCGTCTCGAATAATCGCGCGCGCGTGTTTGTTTTTAGCGCGTTAGAGACCTGATCGAAACTGATTTCGAATAGTAATTTGTAAATTAATTTTTTTTTTTTTTTTGAAATAATGTTCTTTAATATTTGGCAAACAATGGATTTCAAGCAATGACATTTAATTAATTGAGAGTTTCTCTTTAAAATACAAAAAGAAAGAAAAAAATAATCAAAATGATTTATTNATGGCATGTTGCTCAACTCGAAGGGTAAACGAGGAATATTTGACGGCGCGAATCTGTTTATTTTTTTCTTATTTCATTCGGGGCAAAGTTGCACGGGAGAAAGTAGGGACACCCTGTATATAGGTAGAGGTAGCAAAGCGCGATGTTGCGGGATGCGTTGCGCAGATGCCACCGAGTGGCTCTTCGTTCCTTGTTATGAAATCGCAAGAGGATTTATCATGACCCGACGTCGAATATAAACTTTCTACGAACGGGCAAACATGGCAGCCGAGCGGCGTTAGGATGACACCAGAAATAAAAACGGCCGATTACGCAAGCTCGGTGCCGTCCGACGCAACGTTTTGATTCATCACGTTCGTATTTTTCAATAAACGACGTCGAGTCGAGCAAATGCCGCGAACGTGCTCCGGCTGGCATCGATACGTAGATCCTGAATGGAACCGCGATGACATTGACAAGAACTCGTTGAAGTCTCACGTGCTGCCTTACACGCGCGATCGAGGAAGTTCGCCGAATTCAGTGCTTGAAAAGGACGACCCGCACGCGTGATTCTCGCCTGCTGCAGGAGGAGGCTTGCATACGTCAGGCATTGAAACGCTTCTTTTTTTCCGCTTCTCCGAACGCTGCATCGCGTTATTTATCATGTTTCCTTGTGATCTGAACAATGTTCCAATTTTTTAGAAAGCCTGGTAAATATATACACGTGTATATATACATATATATATATATATCTATACACATTCGTTCTCGTGTTCACGATTGCTCGCATACTTTGTTGATGTTTTCGCTGACGAAAGGGTTGCCCTCACAGTTGCGTCGTAGTTAACCTAAACGTAGAATATTTCCGTCTCTCTGTACAGGTCCAGTCTTTGCGTTGCATGATCACTGAAAGTTGAAAAGCCTTTCAAACGCGTGCACGTTCAAGCACGATTAATTTTATTAATGAGATTTGTCAACAAATTGCAGGACAGAAAGACAGGCCCAGATCTGTGCAAACCTCTCCCGCGAAATCAACAAGCTCTGGGAGATCATTTGGAGATGTATTCGGCAATGATCCGGCTCAGGCATCAGCAGGTGCATTGTGCAGCCTTGAGGAGGAGGAGGAAGATGAAATTCTAAACGGTGAAGCGAGAGAAACGTGTTCCTTCAACTCTCAACTGTCCAAGACACTTCCGCAGATACTGGCAGACAAAGGTGCTCTAGGTTATTTCATTCAGTTTATGGAGATGCAAAACTGCATAGCGCTCATCAAGTTCTGGCTGGAAGTGGAATGCTTGTGCAGTTCGTTCAACGTGTTGGAAAACAAGGTGGAGAATGTCGAATGTTTGAATTGTGCGAGGAGTACCAATAGCATTACCAATTCGATGAACAACAATGAAAATTTCCAATGCGACGCGGCGCAGAACAACGTCAACAGTCATGAGGGCAAGAAACTGCTGCTTGACGAATATGTAAATAGCAATGATATGAAATCAAATTGCAACGACATGCCAAAGACTAGTGAAACCATAAGCAAAATGCGACAATCAAATCACAACTGCAACAGAAAAGATATGACCACCATTAGGCAGGATGCATTAAGAATTCACAAGAAGTATATTACTAAGGACATTCTCGGTGCAAATCAGATCCCTGAAGATCTGCAGGTGAAAATGGAGAAAGTTCTCAACTGTGAAAACATTGAGCCTATGTTGCAGTGCCTGTCAGCCGTAC
Organism: Lepidotrigona ventralis hoosana; assembly: GCA_002806875.1. NCBI lineage: Eukaryota > Metazoa > Arthropoda > Insecta > Hymenoptera > Apidae > Lepidotrigona > Lepidotrigona ventralis. The sequence continues at coordinate 9,281 of NIPQ01090536.1, forward strand.
AAAAGATTGTATATCAGACATTAGAAAATGAGTGAGTATAAGAGCTTTTAAGAAGTGCCTATTGAACTATATAAATACAATTCTTTCTAGACACATTAACGACTTTTTACGAAGTGAATTTCACTGCAAACATCAGATTGATGTTCTTACAAGTGGCAACGTACAATTGGCAGATATATTGTACAACGAAACTGCTTTCTTTTACTTTATGGAGTTCATGGAGCTTGAAAATAAACGTGAACTGTTAGACTTTTGGATGTCAGCCATGAGTTATAAACAAAATTTACTAGAGAAGAAAGGTGCTGCAAATCCTGAAGAAGCACAAGCTGATGCTCTAATTATTTATGACAAGTACTCTTTTTCAATACATTCTCTTTTTTTTGTAATTCTTCAAGTAGATTAGTAACCAAGTCATTAATATTATCATCATGTACATCATTACAGATATTTTAGCTTACAAGCAACGATGCCCCTTGGTTTTAGTGACAAAATTCGTTTCCAAGTCGAGCAAAACATTTGTCGCGAGAACGGAGAGGGACCGCAACCTGATTGCTTCGATAAACCATGTAGAATTGTATATAATTTCTTGAGTAAGGTAAAAAATAACGTGTTGATATAACAAAAAATGCTAGTGCTCTTAGAGAATGGTTGATAAAAATCAATAAGATACTGATAAGATTCCATGAATTTAACTTCAGATAACGGCAAACTTTTTTCCAGTATTATCTACCTACTTTCTTATCATCTCAGTTATATTACAAATATTTATCAGAATTAATCAGTACTATACAAAGCAGTCCATGTTCGAATTTGCATCTCAGGCTAAAAAGAGCAGGTTTGTGTTGATTTACGTTTATCATGTTGCAGTATAAAAATAAAGTAATTTGTAAAAACAAAGAAATATCTGCAGGTTCTGATTGTAGTAGCGAGGTCAGTTCTGTTAGTATTAATATGCAGAATACCCTGCAGGCAGGGAATGAAGGAAATAGATTGAGCAATAATAAAAATATTACCAGTGGCATGAACATTGATACCAGACAACTGTATGATCCAGATTCTTTGTGGAAACGTAACAAATATAGGTAATTGATGAAGTAAAAATATTGTGCAATAAACATTCCAAGAACGTCTGTTTTATTTTATAGTTTGAGCGTCGGTTATATTGATAATCTAGGCAGATTCATTACTGAAATAGAGCCTGATCCTCAAAGGAAATATGGTGAGTTATTTACTTAATTGTTTCAATTGAATCAATATATCATATATATAAAATTGTTAATAATGTATAATTTTAGAATCTCGATTAACACGTGCTGTAAAAAGACTTGTAAATATGGAGCAGGATAAGGTAAATTTCACGTTTATCAGTAATATTATTATATAAAGTAATTATGTAATGTATAAATTTCAATTATAATCAAAATAATTAGGCTAAAGAGGAGTTAGCATGGAAGATTGCCGAGATGATCATTCGTGAGATCACCTCTTTGACTTTAGGAACCTCGAATTTTCCATCTTGATGACAGTCACTACGTTCGACATCAGTTTATTTACTTTTTTGTGTAATATACTTTGCAGTTTTAGTATCTCAAGGTAAATATTCTGTTTAACGTTACATGTTTTTTTTCTCTAATTTTTTATGGAACGACATAGAGTATTCCACTAAAGTGCCAAATTGAATATTGACAAACTTAAGTGTTTTACCGTCGAACAATCCGGGAAAGGAGTTTAAGTTTATATTTACAAGCTTTTACATATTTATTTGCTTTCTGTACTACATTTAAAATATACGCGTATTAGTATTAAATCCATTGCAGAATAAGAGTTCTTCTTTTGAAAAGTGATCGTTTAATTGTGATATTATGCCACTTTGTTCGTACATTTGTAACGAGTTTCATAACTTCGAGTTTTCGTGAAAATTATTTTTAAAAAAACGAATAATGATGATGTCACTGTAAATACAGCGAAGCTTTCCCGTTTATTTAAGGCTTAATTAAGGCACAATAGCGAACCGTGCAAAACGAAAACAATAATTTTCAAGTGCTTTAACTTCATACTCTTTCTAACGTCTATGAGATTATAAAAAGTATTCGTTTCTATTATAAGATGTAATTATAATATTTTTAAGACGACTATATTAAGACGTGCGAAGCATATAGTTTTCAATTGTTCGACTGCCAAGGTCTTTTCATTTTAGTAAGTTTCTTATATTTTTGATGAGTGCGTTTTTTTATTGAGAAGCGTAAGAGATGAAAAGAGTATATATTACATGATTTTTACGACATATCGTAAAAGAGCGTGAATAGAATACGGCATATAACATAATACGCAGTTTAGATATTAGTGAAAGTGAGTGATCATTTGTCAAAGATGTCGATTTTTAGCAGTGGAGTTCTCGAATGAATCGTAATTTCATTCATTTCGCATGAATCTTCTGTAGTAATAATTCTTACGTATTCTTATGTGTTTTACATGTTTATACTTGGCAGTATTTATTAGACGTAATTTTAAAGTAACGTACACAGAACGTTCAATTCGTTACTGTAAAATCGGGAGAACTTCTATACGTTAGTCTTATATAGCTAGAATTAGTTGATAGTATGTGTGTATATATATATATATATATATATACATACATAACATTATACAAAAATTATTTTATTAAAATCGAGTCTATTTTTAAAAGAAAGTATTTAAAAAACGAGCAACTGCTATATGTAACGTACTAAGAAAATGATTTAGATAATCTGACGAATATACGCAAGTCTAAGACTAATGTTTCTAAAATATTAGTCAACCGAGTTTAATGACGCACGATAGTTCCTTTCCGTTTAAAGGTAAAAGAATGATTATTTTAGAAATAAATTAATCAATTCTGCATAATCAATTCTTACAGTATTTTGGCAATTTCTACTCGTACGATGATTTACAGTTTTAAAGGTAAAAAAACATTACGTTCTAACATGTAACAAACACTCAAGTTTAGTGTATTAGTATGAATAAACAAATTTTACGTTAGTTGTTATCTTCCTCACATTTGTGTAGTTACTTTGCTGCTATACGTAAATATAACTTGTTGCTGAAAAACATAGCCTTGGTACTCTTTGTAAGATATATGTAAGATAAATCTCTAGACGAATGAACATTTCGATCATTTGTTAATAGTGATGTACATAAAAATTTTTTTTATTAAAAGGAAAAGGGTTGTTGTATAAATAAAATCGATTAAACAAAGAAATCGACGTATCTCCTTTGAAAAATCTACATGTATTATATTCTTTGAGATGTATAGTCTTTAAAGATGCTCTTTATTAATAATCATAACATCTTTATTAGTAAAAACAACAAAAAATCAATGAATCATCATGTTTTTAAATATATTATTATTTTTTAATATATTTATAATTTCTATATGATGAATTCGTAAAAAGTTCAGTTATGTTTAACAATTTGCAATTTACTTATACTGAATTCTACATTAAATGCATGAATCTAGTTATACTGATAACTAACGCAAAAAATAAAATCTCTTAACATTTACAACAATTAACAAATGTGTTTATCAAATTAGTAAAAAGAATAAATTTTTTATAAAGCTCTTTACCATTATATTATATAATCTCTAGAAAATCTTACTTTACAACGTGTACGTAAAAAAAGAAATCTGTCATATTTACAATATTTTCCTATAAATAGTTATTCCTTTCATATTTTTTGCCTGTGAGCCATTGAGCATATTATCTCTTTAAAGAAGATTGAAAAATTCGTAAATATTAAAAATATAGCTTCTTCTAAAAAGAGTGATAAAAGGCAGTAGATTTTTTATCTTTATGGTTTAAAGAGGGATTTTCTTGTATCACACATTCTCAAAACGACGAGGACCCGTTAATACTCGTATGTGGAGGACACCCGAATTTCGGATCTAATAAAGGTGATGATTCCGACAATCGCATACTGGTATCCCCTTTTGTGATTTGACTCAAATTGAAGTTCCCTAACTTCTGGCAGCATTCCAATCGAAACTTTTCCCTCTTACCCCAGCTTTTGTAGACAAGAGCATTGAAGAAAGCTTGAAGAGGATTCGTCACAGCCTGTCGACAAAATATTTTCGTAAATCAAGTTTGTCACGTTACTTCTAAAAAGACATACATACCATTATGTACCAAAGAATAATGATGGCCTTGATTGGCAGTTGGAACCACAAAGTCCATAACAAAATTCCATTAATTAAATTTGGTAACCAGCACACATAGTATACAAAGTTAGTTAATGCAAATTTGAGCTTTATCGCTTGCACCAATTTTCTTTCTCTCCCTGTCATTTGTGCCAAACTGCAAGTGATAGCAGTTTGAAGATCTCGCGTCGACGCGAAGTATAACAGAGGATTGATTATCATAACCACTGCTAGTAGCACGTAGGTAGCACAATAGTTTGGCAGAATACGTAATATGGCGGTGGATAATGATGTTAAATTATGGCAACTGAAAGAAAAAGTTTCATCATACTTTAAAGAACTAACAATTAGCAAAATCGTTGTGTATAGTCGAATTGAAAGAAACTAACTTCGCATCTGGTACGTATAAAATTGTTAAACCAAATGTTGTTAAAATTGCTGGACATATCCAGGCGAAAGCATGATAACAAGTGGGATGTCCGGATCTGTCTCCTAGTAACAGTTTCATGTCTATGGCGTAGCAAAGGGTCCAGATCCATGTTGCCATATAAAAATACTGCGTCCAAGCCTGATAGATTTTTTTTACATTAATACAGTAGCAAGTAGTTAACACGATGAACGTTTTAATACAATTATTTTACCGATGAAAGTGCACAAAAAACAACGCTTGAAGTATCATCTTCCATTGGCATTATGGATTTAAAGTTCACCCATAGCGCTGATCTGATAAATACACCTGAAAAAACAGCATGAAGAAAAATTACGTTCTTTTACATTTACATATTTATTCATATTTTACTAATAACAAATGTGACTACCCAATGATGCCAGGAGATCTGCAATCGCAAGCCATATAATGATCTCTCTTCCTCTAGACATGGAAAAACTTTGCCATCTATGGGGAAGATCAGACATCTCCCTTGGAAGTATCTGTAAAATATAATTTCATGAGTGTTTCATAAAACTATATTAAAGTTTCTCTTACCTGGTACACTGCACCTAGGATACCAATGGAAGAGGAAAGCATACAAACAGTGTTGTACACGTCTGTATTGAACTCTTGCATAATCATAATTGCCATGTCCGTGTTGTTGGAATGATGACAACAGAATGTTTGTATCGTCGGATCGGCCATGCTTTTTTAGCTCTGAGATCTCTCAAAAGATCAGTTTAATGTGTGTAATAAGAGGGAAATGTTATAAACAAGTGTTTGACAAGAATAAAAGATGTCCGATGTACATCCAAACTTGTACAATTTTGATCGAGCGATTTGCAATCATTCAAGGGAATTTTTTTCCAGCAATCAATAAGACTCCGTTCATTTTTATCTTAAAACGAAGCCGTACGAGATCACCGGTATATTCATCTGCACGCCATAATTGAAACTTTATGCTCCGACACGGACAACATAAAGTCTAGACTTGATATTTCACAGTTTTTCGTTCTTACATCGCTGCACCAGTTGGATCCAAGATCCAATAGATAGCACTTGATCGTAGATAAAGAATACTACGCGATAGAGATAGATACATGCACATGTCAGAAATATGAAATGCATTACTGTGTAACACTAAGTAGTAGTAATAATTAATTCCATTGCAATCGCAATAATGTCTCAGTATCTATAAATAGATTATATTATAATTTCTAATTCCAAACCTCTTAACGGAGGGAGACTAACGAGTCAACTCGTTATTGGGAAGCTGGAAAATTGTTAGAAATTTAGGGCGAGTCTTGCTCGCTAAAGAAGTATTTTTCGGTGACGAGTTATCATTTCCGGTTAAAAGATTAAGATCAATCTTTTGAACTTAATGAAACTCACGACTTTCTTCTTTCGTTCCGTTTGGACTTCGATACGCACTTTGTCAAAATGTACTCGTCGTGCAAATTAATTAGGTTTTAAGTTATGTAGATTTATAAATTAGCATGATTCGTGTGTAGGAATAACATGTACTGTAAGAAATGATCTGCAATAATACTTTCTAAAAGTATTGTTATAATTATAAGAGTTGCGATTATATTAGTTGTGTGACTTAATTATGAGACGCAGTATAAATAGATTTATATAATATCCCGCTTGTAACTTCAAAAATATAGTAATACTTTTACAGTAAAAGTATAATATAGTAAAATAAAGTTATATAAATTATTATAATATAGTAAGTATAGTAAAATTATATAAAGTAATATAATATAATAATAATAAAGTTATTAGTAATATACTCAATATACTCACTATATAGTAAGATATAGTAATATAGTATATAGTACTGTATAGCAATATGTATATAGTTACTATATACAGGATGTCTCACACAAGCAGGTATATATCACTATATATTACTATAAAGCAAATATGTATATAGTACTAATAATATAACAAAGTATGTAGTAATTACACGTTATTAAAGACTGTCGATAACAGTTAAAGTTAATTAATTCTTCAATCAATAATTTGATCAGACAGAATTTCGACAGTAGTTCAAAATTTACGATTAATTATAAGTTTGAACGTCGTTTCGTCAATCTCTTTACACTTTGATTTGTTCATTTACATTTTTCTTTATTCACATTCAACAAAAATTTTTAACGATTCGACTCGATACGAATTTTCGTATAGTATATATATATATATATATATATATATAT
>NIPQ01090538.1:0-15656 GCA_002806875.1 Lepidotrigona ventralis hoosana
ATTTTTTTTTATTTATTTTTTTTTTTTTTTTTTTTTTTTCTTGTTTCCTATTTATAATTGTTGACGTTTTGTCTGAGCCTTACTTTGTGAGATGGATGCGAAACTATCATGTGCTGATAATAATACTTTGAAAATCAGAAAGTATCGACGTTCTTTTTTCCAGGCCATTTTTCTTCCTGTGTCATTCTTCTTCTTCTCTACAGTAGGCGAACCGATCGAGATAATTTCGAGTATTATACCCGATAACTGTGCAACGACATGAAACGATGAAATCGACGACTGGCGAGCACACGAATTAAGCAACGATCAAAGAATTATTAAATTATTTTCATACTAGACGCGTTGGAAAGCTGCAACGTAATTAGGTACGTTTCTCAATTTCATTAAAGCGCCCGAAGGTATACAGATTTTGAAATTTATCAAGCATCAAGGTTATTACGGACTTATTGACTTATTGACTAAAAATTTCAAAAATGTGAAATCTGTCCGATAACGATGACAACAAAAAAAGATGAGAGAGAGAGACGTTCTGTTACTCGAAGTTCAAGGTAATTTTAACGCTAGGACTACCACCAGTGGCCGATTCAAAATAATAGGCAGAAATTTTGCAAATGCAAATAGAAGTACTTCTAGAAATTTCAATGACTTTTCGTCAAATATACAAATAGAATTTTCGTGTCTCTGCAAGTTTTATGCATTTTATCTGAAACGTCGGTAGTTTTAGCGTTAAATCTCAACATCAACATTTCAATTTGTATTATTCTGTCGGTAACGAAAGGTTCCTATTACACATGTGTTGTGTAAGAAGCAAATAAAAACTGAGATTTCAAGCCGGTGTTCGTGTCACGGCGATCGACACGATTTATCAATGAACGTGTCGGAGGAAAATTGATCTACGCGAACCAGGAAGAGGAAACTGCTTACTTTCTCTACTGTGGACAGATCCACAGCTCTGACTTAACATCCGTTCGTATGCATCGGCACACGTTTTATTCTAAGTGTTATGCGAGCGCTTTCACGACGCAATTCGCCTCTGTTACGTCTAAATGAAAACGAAGATCGAAACGTAGATCCGTACCATCGAATGTAATGAGATGCAACATATGCAAATATCTGACGAGTTATTCGTGAAAGGCTTGCTCGTCATTCTTTTTTTCACTTTTTCAAGCCAGTTCACTTGTCTCGTTTTCCTGCGAGATTTATTTTTAGGTTTTTCTAAAATTCATTTTTCCATCATCCAATGAATAATTCTAGTTTCGTACTATAAATAATAATGTATAAGAATTAATTATCGGTGATTACTAGTTTGATTTAACTATGTGAAAAAAAAACCGTTCAACATGCACATGTTAAAAGCAATAACGTCAAACTCGAATGTAATTTTTGTACTTGATATAATTATAAGCTTCGATAAAAATATCTTTCGACGTAATTTCCATTTGCATCACATTATATATAATGTGTTGATACGTTGATGGCAGAATAAAATGATTTCCCCTCTGGATCAATTATAATCAGTGTATATTATTGGTATAGGGTGAAAATTTGGTAAAAATTTCAAATTAAATTCCAGTGTTTCGCCAAGATTCAATTAATCTTCTAAGTTGGAAGAAAAAAGGTTCTAATTTAGTCATTTCATTTTTCTAGCTTTATATATAAAAATTCTATTTTCGATCTCATTTATATTCATCTTCTATGTCTTTTATATGAACTCCATTTATTTGATCAAATTTTAGTCGACACTTGATTAAGTGAATCGTTTTACTCATTTACTTGGAATTGTTATATAAATTTGTCTTTCGGCAAGTTCGTGTAAACGGGATTAATATTAATTGCTATATTAATAATGAATGTTTCTTGCTGAACAAATGATTTTTTTTTCTTTTGTCGAATACCAATAATTGTTATCATCGTTAATATAACGATCTAGTTTTACGTGAATATCTCAATGATTGCAACAATGTGTTACCCACAGCGGTAATTTCTTTCGAAGCTTCAACATTTGTCAGAAATATTCTTTCTTCTTATTTGTTAGTGATTTGTTTGTTCATGAATATTTCACTTGAAAAAAGATAGTATGAGACGTAACTTATTATTCCAATTAATAATCACAAATATTGTGTTTGACGTTGCGTCCAATGTTTGTCCCAAGAATTCCCAGTAATGATAAAATAAACAGTTCCATTGGTCAAGTAGACAATAGTCAATGAAAATGTTCACATTTTAAATTTCATTTTTTTTTTTTTCATCCTTTGAATATTCTTTATTTTATAAATAAACGACACGACCAGGTTTCAATTTAAAAAAATCATAAAAAAAAATGATTTTTTAAATTTATGCAACAAAGAGATATTTGTTTTTTAATAATATTATCAAATATAATCCATTTGAATATTGATTTATATATTGAATATCATGTTTCTGTCTCTTGCGATTTCTGTCTCTTACAATTGACTATTATCATGTTTTGAATGTTCATTGAAATTTTATCTCGGAAATTAATTCGATTTTTTTTGTATTTTCTCAAATAACTGTTCTAAAATGTGAGTGTCTCGAATTTATACATTTTTATTCGNTTGAATATCATGTTTCTGTCTCTTGCGACAATTGACTATTATCATGTTTTGAATGTTCATTGAAATTTTATCTCGGAAATTAATTCGATTTTTTTTGTATTTTCTCAAATAACTGTTCTAAAATGTGAGTGTCTCGAATTTATACATTTTTATTCGCTTGATCGGTATATATTGAAACACTAGACATAGATTTTCTATCACTTGCTTGAAAAATATCTTTGTCAAAATTAATATTCATCACTGTTTTACACAGAAACATAATCTATTTATTTTTGATTATTCACATTTAAATTATAATGATTTATATTAAGGATGAGTTCGAAACTAATTTTTAAATTCTCGAATACGAATCTTTCCAAGGTTTCGAAACACTCGAAACTTTCGAAATTTGAAATGCCGATTCTATTTTGTAAGAGGAATTCGTTGTTTTAAAAACTGGAATTAACACCTCGATATTTAAATCTTTATTTGTCGCATAAATAATATAAGAGCAAAAACATAACAAACAACCTACAGAAATATTTAATCCAGATTTTTGTTTACAACTCTAAAAATCATACCTTCAGAATATAATTACGTTGATGTAACGATGTAAAGATTTTTTTTCTTAATAATTTCTTAGAATTTCTTGGATATTTTACATCACTTCAGAATTATGATCGACCGCACATCTGCTTATATCCTAAAAAATAAAAACCGGTTGCCGAAAGTTCGTGAAGCATCTCGCACTAAATACTCAGAGATACACATCAAACTTTCTTTATTCACTGCAAACGATTCTTCATTTATTTATTTTCTTATCTAAATTTCGAGAGTTTCAAATCAAGAAAAAAAGTACGAAAGAAAAAAAGTTCGAAGATTCTTGAAAATCAAAACTTTTTTTCAAAGGATTTCAAAAGGTTTCGTACAATCCAACCCTAATTTACATGTATTAAATATATGTGTATATATAAGATGAGCTAAGTAAATGGAATCATCCAAATATCTCCATTATTTTTTGCACAAAAAATTCCTTGTACAAAAGGAACTTGTCAACACAAAGTTGCACTATTCAAGAGGCAAGCTCAATGCTGAAAGTATTTTTTTTTTCAATGATCATTTATTCATAACATCTCAAGATCGTTTTCATTCTTTTTAATTGACCCAATACTTAATTATTCTTGTGAGCGTGATTCGACGATATATAGAAACTTTAATCATTATTGCATGCATTTCTAAGTAACGCGTTACTTTTCGCGTGATCGTATTACTTACGTAGTTACATTAATAATAAGTTCAAATGTATGATTAATTACAAGCGATAATGCAGCGTATCGCTTTAATTAAAAGCTAGAATTGCGCAGAATGCAAGAAAATCAAGAAGAAATGTATATAGTGCGAATCGGTGTGCAAAATGTAACTCGCAATATCGTGTACGATGAAATGTCGCATAAAGTTCAGAAACTCTAATTACATTGAAGCGCAAATATTATCTAATATCTTAATAATATCTCAAAAATAAATGATCAGAATGAAATGGTTTTACGGCTCGTTGAATTCGTCTTTACAAAAATAAATATGGGTTAACCACAATAATCTTGAGATCACGCGAATAAATGATCATTGGAAGAAAGTATTTCCAGCATTACATTTGTCTCTTAAAGAATAACTTCGTCCTTAGAAGTTTTTTTTTTTTTGCATATAAAAAATAAAAAATAACGGAGATATTTGGATGATCCCATTTAGCTCCATGCTGTGTACGTATGAAATTACGTATTAAAGGAATTTCCAAAAATGATGGAACATCGTACGTGAGTCAAGTAATTCATGCACAATACAAACTTATTTTTTATTCGTGTTATAATTTGGTTCTATGAGATGAAATAATCCCTTGAAGGAATGAAGAATCGTAAGAGATGTCGACAAAACTAAACAAAAATTGCATGGTCGTCACATCTACAAAATTATTAACTATTTTTCAAATTTGAAATAAATTTTAACAAAAATTTTAAAAATAAAGCAGTTCTGTAGATGCGAGAAAACTATATTTTTTGTTTAAACTTCTTTCTTCAATGCTTCTTACCATTCTCTGTTTCGCTCTAAAGAATATTTTGTATTTCCTTGAAAGGTAATTTTTTGAACTTTCAGATTCCCTAATCTTTCCTGTCGAATAAAAATATTTATAGCAGCATAAAAATAATTAATATTTTTAAAAATATCTAGCTTAAAAATAATTAATATTTTTTACTCGTTCCTTAATTTCTTATCTATCGTTGAAACACACAGTTAAAAATGATAAAATTAATCCTTATTTTCTCTCTTTCATATAATTCCAACCCAAAATTGGCGGCTCGTGGCTTGAAATCGTAGAGTTGCTGCAACTTTCGAAATGTACATACATGCTGTAAATACAGTGAATTTTTATTAGAATTGTATAGATTCGTTGATAACAAAATTAAATATTACAAGCAAATATAAATAAATATATTTATATGTCCAAGAAAAATTGGGGATGCTGCAATTCCGCAGTGCCTATATTCGAGTCGTCCTTGTTCCAAACATCATTCAAAATCATTATTGCACTTCAATTTGGTCGGTGTCACTTTTTAGAATGCAGGTTTAGCAAAATTTCAGAGGACAATTGTTTCAGAACATTTTTCACTGGAAAAGAGAGGCAAATTTTGCAACTAGAAATTGTTCTTACCAAACCAACACGCATCGTGCAATCGGAATTCAAAAACCTTTTGAAACAATTTGTCATGTGCCACTCTCCTAACAAAAATTTGGCCGTAATTAATGATACGTATCTTGTGGAAACAATTACAACAAGCTCGTAAAATTAAGTTAAACGACAAAGTTTACGATCTTAATATTTAATCGTTGAGTCATGAAAAATTCCGTCATTTTTGACTTATGTATTGTTTGCGGATTTCTCATTTTTAAAAATAGTAATCACGTTGTCAAGGTGATTAATCTGAATAATTTTCTTCTATAAGTGTTACCGTTGCTCATATTTATAAATAATTTTATATTTATAAAAATTTACCTTATACTTGTTAAAGGGCAATTCAAGGGTCGATTTCAACGTCGATTTTTGAATTGAATTTCACTGAATGACATATTTTCTATCGCAGACAACTTATCCATTAAGAATCGTCTATTTTTGTGAATTATTCCCAAATAAATATTATATAGCATAGTAACAGCCAAACTGATTTATTAAACCAATCGCATCTTCAAAAAGAGTGATCATTTCCTTAAAATAAGTATTTCAGTTAAATTATATCCGTGCTGATGGAATGCAAATATACGTAAAAAATATTTCCAATACTACATATTACGTATTTTATAGACTAAACCTAATCTAAACTTAATTATAACCAATCGTCATAAAGCTTCATCGCGATACACGTAGTCTAAAGACTCTCATACACGTTGGAAACATACGACGCCATGTTGAAACAGTATTACTGTGTTAATTATAAAAAAGAAGGAATTAAATGTTAAAAAGAAATGGGCAAAAAGATGGTTAGTCCAGGGAAACAAAGAATAGATTTTCTCGCACGATTTTCGCGTAATTCGGTGTCGCGATACCGATTTCACGCATCCCGAGAGGCTTGGCGATACTATTACAATATTGACAACCGAGACGTAAAAAACAAACATGCAGAAGTGTAGAAGAACGTTATACAAACTTTAGCACTATTTTCAAATATTTTGAATAAATTATTTAAATAATATAACATCTTATTTGGCTTGATGTTATTTTAAAATCGTCTTGCGTTAGTTTATTTAGGACGGGAAACAAGTCTTTCTCGGGATTGTTCTATTATTTTATTGTTTTATTATAATTTCAAAGTAAAATGATTTTTTACTTTATTTCGTGCTTTAGATTTATTTTGTACAAATAATTTCTGATCCTGCTGAATAAACTACATTTTGTGCTGCGATCATTTACTATTTTATCTCGATGAATTAAATAAAAATATGATCGTTTTTATTTGTCTCGGGCATAAACTTACTTTTCCTATGTTTCTTATGAATTCGATAAATGATAAAACTGTCCACACGTGTTTCACTTCCAATAACGCAACTGCGTATAATAAATATATAATAATCTGAAGGATATGAATATTATTCGAAAGATGTATATGAATTACTATTTGTTAATTGGTCAGTTGATTGAAAAATCACAAATCAATTCAAATCAATGCAACAATAATTTTTTAAAATGACATTGACTAGTCAGATCTGAAATATATGAATATGTTTAATATTAATATTTTCTTTTTATTTCCGGCTGACAACTGAAACCGTCTTTATTCAGTGATACGCAACCTCCTTCACATCAAAATCTTCATGGAACAGATTGTGTGAATTGTATGTATTTTTCTCAATAGGCTAATATGAAAATGATTCAGTCATTCTTCGAAAGGAAGACTTAAATTTTCGAACATCAATGTCGTTTCAAGCTTATGTTCTTTACTTAACTGAACTGGTATTTTTTTTACTAGCTACACGATGCAGTACGAAAAAATGATCTTGGAAAAAAATATTCTTACCTATTATACTGACCTTTCAATACCATTCATGTTAGGTGAAAAAAAATATTTTTTGCATCGTCATACAATTCGAAAAGATATTTGGGTGGCCTCATTTGATGGATCACCCTGTATAAAAGATCATACGAAACATCGTGTATCAGTCGCTGGCTGCAAAAATTTCTGGTCCCTTTTTTTCCTCCAAATCGTACAAACAACTGCAAAGCAAAACAAGAAACAAAAAAATGGCAAAACGAGAAATATCGATGCTTCTGTACATTTTTCACATACTTCCAGTTTGATTATGCAAATAACATAATTAATAAATAATCCTAAAAAGTTTTGCGGACAAAAAAAATTTTGACAGATCGCGAGGGATCCATAATTTTGGAACGGGCCGCTTTATTTCTAAATTTTTTCGCAAAGCTTTTACTATTATTATTATTGTTTCCTGTTTCTCTCTTTTATTATTATCATTTTTTTATAATTTATAATTTACTTGGCAAATTTTCTTTTTGTATTATTGTTTTCATGCAAAGTGAAGCCTCCTCCAGTCAAACCTGAATGGCAGGTTTTTGGAAATCTTTCCCGCAGTTCTTTCCATGTATATTAGAAACTCGCGCGAGCGGTCACAATGAATGTCGCATAACAAAAAACGCTGTTCAAAACGATGACCGTGACAACGATAGGTCATCGTTCTGAAATCCTTATTCAAGGGCATTGGGATCGGTGAGGAGCGCGCTTGGTGAAGATTTTTGAATGTATTGTAGACGTCGGACATTTTGAACAACCTTTTCCCTTGCATATAATCGCAATTTCCGAGATAATTAGAAAATCTGTCGTACAATGAATTCGTAGCAGTCTTACGGCGGCCGGATTATGGTATACTGGTGAAATCAAACTGTTTCACATTGTCGATCAATCGCCAAGAGATTATACGAAATTTTACATTATGCGTGGTTGCAACGATCGCGAAAACGCGAGTAATTCGTGGACAACAATGATGATCGCNACGCGAGTAATTCGTGGACAACAATGATGATCGCCGTGACAATCGAAAACATCGCGTTTGATGGTGCCCGTGGAGATTTTCTGTAGTGACACTGGCTTCAACTTGTTCACACGTTCTCCCATGCCTATAATTTACATGTGCATTACGTTTGATGACTTAATATATGTCAGACACATTTATAAATAAACAGCAATACATTCGTGTGTGTGTGTGTGTTTTTTTCCTTCAAGTGTTGAGTTCGCATCAGACACTTGCAACATTTTGAAGAGTGAGAAATGCTTCTGAAAGTATCTGAGTTTTCAAGTGGAAAAGTCCGGGATTTCACAGCTCTCTGCCCCTAGATTTATAATTTTGTTAAATGGCAATTCTTTGGCTAATCTACTAGACGTATTAAGAAACCATAATCGCCGAACTTGGTCGAGACTTTGATTTCTCGATGACCACAGAGGCGGCGAATTCCTTCCCCGTAGCCAAAAAAATTTTCACTATATCTGTCGATTCCCCCACCAAGTGGAAATTAATTTGTGCATTCTCTTCCACTGCAGTGGACCATACAAGCAACTTCTCCAATCTTTCTTTGGCTAACAATAAAGCCAAAGCTGAAGACAGATCGATGCAGTGAAGAGGATCAAAAATGGTCTGAAAACCATATTTTTATGGTCAAAAGTCGATTCTTCAAGTTCAATATATTTAATGAAATTCTTTTCCTGTGAAATAACGACCCTTCAAAACTCTAGAATCCAAAATATTATTGATCTCAGATAATCATGAGTACAATGTGGCAAAGTCAAAATTCTGAAAATCAAAGTAAAGTTAATTCTTTTAATTGCCAATTATAGAATTGCAAATAAAGGATTTAAATTATTGTTTGGTGCATATCAATAAGCGTTTCGACTATTCAATTGTATTGTCAGCATTTAATCCATGTACAAGCAGAATACTGCATTGCTATTTTATAGCACTTTGAACTTTGAGAATAGTTTTAAAAAAACGATTAGAAGTTATTGACATTAGACTTGTGTTACACCAAAGTTTAAACATTAGGAGGAGCGTATAAATTTTAAATGCGACTTTGAAACCGCGATATTTGAACGTTTGGATACATAGTTACGCTTGACTCTTAAATGCGTAACTATCACTACAATTTTTCAGTTATTTCCGGTGATCTGACGAAAAAAAAAAAAAATGTTTCGAATGAAAATTAATCAGCATTCTCCAAATATCAAAACTCAAAAGAATCTTGTTTTCACAAACATTCAAGATTACCTCTATGTTTTAAATGTCATTACATGTTTTCTTGACTTGATAACATTAAAGCTGACATCGATATGAATTCAACGACCATACTATGATCCTAAATCTTGAAGTAACGCTGAAATTATTCTGGCCATGAAAACGTCTCCACACCACTGTGAACCCGTCTATGAGCCACGTTTATTCTAAACCAGAAGTCAACAGTATGTAACAACTCTAATTCTCATCTTTGGTTTGAATTGGAAATAATTACAATAAACATAATATCACAACGATACAACAATAAATGATATCCCCTTATGAACTTTTAAATCTTTTAAAGCTTTCTAACGACCAAATGATTTTATATATATAGTAATTATATTATAATGTATATAATATCATATAATGTATTATAATTAATGTAATATAATTGTAATTTTATATAATATTGAGGGAGAAGGGATGACACGAATATTATAGTGTTTGGGTTGGTCTTCTCAATCGTAAAGCGGCAAACGCTTGCGTAGAATAGTTATTTTCCGAAATAAAAGATGTTACTTTCTGTCCAGTTAAGGCAATTATAAACTATAAAAATTATAAATCTAGATTCGCAAGATGTAGAGATAAAGATGACTGACGAATCTGTATGGATAAAATTCAATGCACTAGGATCACACATGCGAAGGAAAAATTGTTCGAAAAAAATCGATACTACAACGTATAAAACCAAACCAAAAGTCATCGAAATCGGAGAGAAAGTGGCTCTTCTACGAATTATTCCATGCTTCATAGTTGAAAGTTTTGCCAGGTCGTTGAAAAATATAATTTAGAAAAAATAAGTTCTCCAATAAAAAGGTGAGGAAGAATAGAAAACAATCATTTGAATCCGATATACATTGAAGAGTATTAAATTTTATTTTAATGCGCAATATGTTATGTATCAATGATCGACAATGAATAAATTTAAGATCCAAAACTCATACGTACGAAGAACGTATGATAACATGTTTCATTTTAAATCAGTTTCTGTCAAAAAAAAATTTTAACTGCACAGATGATTCTAGGTGTCAATGTGGGTCGAATATTTTTCTTCTTAGGAAAGATAGAAGAAAAAGAAGGGATGAAAAAATTATCGCATAAAATGTTGCAATAACGATAAAAACATATTACTTTCTAAGAATATCATGTACTATGTAATATCATGCAAATACAAATGCAGTCGACGTAAGCTAGAAATTAGAAACATTAGAGGCATACCATAGTTGTAAATGGTTGCATTGTATAATTGGACGAATGTTGCAACAGATTCTAAGAATTTATTTATTTTCAAGGAATAAATACATATGGCATATATTGGCACGGAGAAGAAAGAGAAAAGAGAATAACCTCTGGTAAAAATTAGGAAACACACGGATAACCTGGAATATAGATTTCTATTGTGTTATGAAAGTCGTCGATTTTCTTATTACGACTGTATATAGTTGACGTAGCAAAGTGCAAAAATTTCTACTACTTCTGCAATATTTTCCATATTTTTCTATTCCTTTTTTACTTATGAAATCTGAAATGGAATATTTCTAATTTTGCTAATGATTCCTTCAAATATTTGATTTCAAGGCTCAACTATACAGGCAGGGACTTCAATTAGTATATCTTAGAATTTTTTTCGGACTTTTTCCAAAAGTCGGAAACAATAAAAAAATTAGTTGCGACCAAACAGGATTATCGTGAGAATTTTCAGGTCCAATGTATCATGTGTTTATCAACGATGAACTTAAGAACCTGATGTCAGTCGTATAGTAAATGGATCTCAATTGTAAATGACTGCATTTATCTTTAAAAGATTTTTATTGCCGTTATTATTTGACGAGAAGAAAGAGAAAAACGTCAGTAAAAACAGAAAAAAAACATCATAAAAAAGATGTTAAAAAAGAAAGACTTTGTGGAGAATATTGGACTGGCTATTCAACCAGTCTTCGAATTTCAGAATATCTATGTACATATGATTCTTTTGAGGAAAATACTAAATTCTATAAAAAGAAAAAAGGAAAAGAAAAAACAGAATTTTTAAACAGGCTACAAGTGAAAACCTAGCAGTATATTTTTCTCTATTTCTTTCCGTCATTTTTTTTATTATTGTAATTATAACTCTTCTCTTTTCGACTAGAAAAAAACTATGATTAATTACAGGAATTTATATGCATTTTTATGCATTAACACATGCATGATTCACACTGCGAAGATTTTGCCTACGGACGTCATACGAAAGTCTTTGTTTCAGCACTCAGTCACGTTTCAGACAATTCTCCTCAAAAATTCTATCTTATTTGAAACGTTATGCACGTTGAAACGTTATGAACGTTAAACTGATCTGTTCGCATTCGCCACGCACTACATTTTAATCTATGCAATTGTTCGTTATTCGAGATAATTCAAGTTTGCTTTGAAGGGGATAATTTGACTTCGAACGTAATTTGACTTCTAGCAGGCACGTGAATATAAAAAGAAAGATTTAAAGATTACATACATTGAATGTATAATCGTAGAGGAGTTCAAAGTATTAAATCCAAGGCCTTAATTAAAGTAGTAAACAAATTTAAATATTATTAACATCAACAGAAACTGCTTCATAAACGTGCGTTTATAGATTTATTATATTACTTTTTATTATATTACAGCTCGAACTGTTATCGATGCATAACTCACGTTTAGAAATCAACGTACGTTCTCAAATATTTCTCAAATATTTCTTCCCTATCTCGCATTGCGCAACATACATTTTCTATTGTATTTCTGTCGCGGAGAGATTCACTTATAAGCTGGTGAATGATGAAAGTTGATTTTTTTCAATGGACCCATATTAGTCAGACGATTTTTTACTCCTCTCGATGAAATACTCCAATAAGTTCCTCGCGAGTATGTCCTCCAGCGTAGACTTTGATGATTTTCAAATATTTTAAACAGCTTCTTCCTATCACAAAAACTTCGAACTCTCATCACAGTTTCCGAGATATTCGCAAAAAAACTGTTTTTCTGATCGTTATTAATAACTGTTCCCATTTTCTTGTATTTATGCGTCTACCATAGAGCAATATAGCTAAGCAAAGGTTAAAAAGTTCACCTACAAGTTCACCTTGTTCTAACTGCTACACCTTTTAATGAATAATTTAAATGTGCCATTACAAGTGATTTATAAATACCTTACGTTATGTTGCACAATGTTGAATACCCATTAAATAAAATCACTGTTCACTTCGAACGAAAAAACGAATGGAAATCCTTCGTTCCCTGGTGTGCTCGCGAAATCGAAATCTTCTTTCGTCGACATTCCATCTTTATGAACGCGCAAAGCGTTCCTCGCCTCGTCTTTCGACCTTGTGTCTTCGACATCATTTGTTCCTCTTCCTTTAACACAGCAGTGGCGTTAATGAGTCCCTCTCCCCTGAACAAGAAGAGAACAAGTACAAATGTGAATCGTCAAGAACTGCAGAAANAAAAAAAAAAAAAAAAAAAAAAAGCAGCAAAAATCGTCACGCTAATTTGAGTAAATTCTTAAATAAAACAATAGACAGCTGATACTGTGCTTGTTGTTTATCCGTTAAATTTAATTAATCTTAATTTTACATTCAGATCAAAGGCGAAGATCGTATGTTTTCTTTAAATTGTATGAAATAAATGAAAGAACGATGGAATGAAAACATTGTTTAGATTTAGATATTAGATATTTAATTAGATATTTCCGATGAAATGAAATATTATCGTGTACGTTCATTTCAAAAAATCGATTTTAACTTGCAGAAATTTAAAGAGAAATTATTTGTAATTGTGACATAATCCCATACTTGAAAAAAAAGGTATTAAATAAGTATAAATAACTCTGCTAAATACCCTAATAAGTATAAATAATTCTGAAAAATATTATAACAATCTCATAACACATTCATGCAATTATCATATACATTTATATCGTTTCTATATAAATTCACAGCGTGCACGTAAATATCTTTTTACACGAAATTAAAAGATATTGCATAAGCGTTGCACGCAACTTTTTGTACTTTTATTTTCCAACATGTTTCGATATTCTTTCATTTTATAATTTTTGGCAAAAGCATAAGGAAAAAGTATCAAGTAGAATTTTTCTCCCCTAAATTTACTTTCATTTCCGAAAGAAAATCGAGTGTGAAAATTTATCACACACGTGTCTAAATCGAAACATGAGATTATTCCAATTAGTACATTTCATACATGATTTTAGAATAAATTGAAAATGACAAAAATAGAATAAAACATGCTTCGTCGTCGAAAAAATTTAGACAAAATTACAATATTTGTAATAAATTCACATGTGCCAATTTTTAATTGAACATATTAAAAGTCAGTTGTCTTGAGAACGAAGTCTTCGATGAAAATATTTTATTCTACGTTTCTTCCTTATTTTCTTAAGAAGAAAAAGTTTACTCGTACTCGTGTTTACTCGTACTTGTAATTTTCAACAGTATACACTCGCAATTGCACATCTAAAAGACACTTCATCCACAAATTATTATCATACGGACGAATTGAAGACGAACGTAAAGGAAAAAAACAGAAGAGAATCACTCTTTGATAAAATATCCATGAACGAGAAAAAAAGGAAAAAGAATGAAAAAATATCGGATCAAAGAAATTTCAAAGAAGATAATTGACGATTACCAGGAATTTTGACGATCTTAACACTTTAGAGACAATATGGTTTTGTTAATGAAACAAAACGCATCGGCAACTAATTTTTTCTTATGCCTATTTCAACATTTAATGAGCCAAATGCAAATGTGAAGAGAAACGACCATTCGCCGAGGACAAAGTCTCTCTCGTCAAACGAACGTATCTCCCGATGAAAAAGGAACTCGTTTTTTTCCATATCGGGTTCAAAAAAAAATGAGGAAAAAAAGAAATTTTCACACGTGTAATTCCATTGCGGCGAAATTCGATGAAGTAAGACTTTACCTAATCGCGTCAATAAAATAAGAATGCTAATTACGCGCAACAAGCGGTCGTAAAGTCGGGTAGAAAAAACACTAAACGCGCCGCAGCGACCGAGTGAAAGTTTATGAAAGAAAACGGGCAACGATGTGACAGGAAGTGAGAAAGGAGAAAAGGACGAGGGAACGAGCTTACTTAAATCGAAGACACTACCGCGATTACGCCTCTGTATCCGTTACACCTTGACATAATCATTAAAAATAAAAAAAAAAAAAAAAGCAAGAGCGACTTTGTATCGTATATTTGATTCTTTCGCATTTGATTCTTTTTTTTTTTTGGAGGGGGGAGTAAACCGAAAGGCAAATCATGTCGGTTGCAAACGAGATCGAAGCGAGAGAAGACTTGACAACGGGTAATACTGACAAATGCACGACAGATAATTTAAAAAAAAAGAGAAGAATTGAACAGTGGCACAGATCGAATAATCATTAATATGAAATTGCGCAAAAAACTGCGCGATAAAATATCTGAATATGATAGTTCCTCCGCACACCCTGGGAATAACAACCGAGTCAAAAAGTGGTGGGGTATCGTGGTGTGACTTCAAAGCCAACAATGACGACGCAGGCAAGAAGGACAGCTTGCTTTCCATTTCGATTCCATGATTACTGCCGAACGGCAGTCCTTTCCCGATCGTCGTATCTCAGTGGTCGATGTTCTCATGTAAATAAATTGTGTGGCTCTAGCACGATACCGGTTGTCTCGTCGCGATCTTGTCAAGAATCATTCGGATTCTCTCGAGCTCCGTTCAATTTTTCAGCCGTGTTCAATACAGCTCCACCACGCTATTCCGCAACATATTCGAGAGTGCCGGAACGGAATATTTTATCAGGACGGGTCGGGTGGATCGCTAATTTATCTCGCCTAGTGAATTTCAAATTTAGACTTAATAATAAAACATTTTTCACTCTTAAGACATGGAGTGCGGAAAGTTATCGTCGTGGGCATGGTTATCCTTATTATTGTTAACCGTTGCTTACCCGTCGATTCAGGGAACCACAGAGACTATAGGGCAGATATTCCCAGTGTACACGCTTATGGAAAACATCGATCTTCTAAATTCGAGTAGATGCCGCACAGAGATGGAACAATTTCGCAACGGGGTGGATAACAAGATACTTTGGAGTCTGAGAGGTTAATAGAATTTTTCGCATGTTTTGGCGAGTCTCGTTCGATCAAGTAGCTCTGTCATTCGATAACGATCAAAAAAAAAAAAAAAAAAAAAAAAAAAAAAAAAAAAAAAAAAAAAAAAAAAAAAAAAAAAAAACAAAAAAAAAAAAACACAAA
>NIPQ01090541.1:0-21218 GCA_002806875.1 Lepidotrigona ventralis hoosana
AAAATTTTCCGACCTGGGACACAGTAGTGATGAAGGAACAGCAAAAGAAAATATTATATTACCGGCGAAGCAAAGCGAGAGAGAGAGAGAGAGAGAGAGAAATTGATCGATTGGTCCTCTGTGAGAAAAGAGGAAGCGCTAGATCGATTCGGTCGGGGAGAGATCAAAACGGGGAGAGATTCGTCGGCCTCCGAGGTCTACACTACTGCTAAATTGTTTAATTCCACGGTATTTTTTTTATCTCGTGTGTACGCTGTTTAGAAACGTGTGTGAATGTATTGGATTGCGATAACGTGTATGGAACATTACACACGTGACCACACTTTGATCAAGCAGAGGTCAAGGGTGAATTGCCTCAGATTTATAAGTTAACTCGGTCGCATGAGACTAGTCAGTCACTGTTGCATACTCAATACCAGTTGGAATAAACCAGTATAGACAGATGTCGGCGCAAACGCTCGTAAGTATTAACAAGAGACGATGAATCGATGTAGTAGCGATGATCATTAGCTTCTTCGATCGAATTTGGCTTGATGATCGATCATCTTGATCTTTAATCGTCACGACAAACGCAACTTGCTGTCTCGCCTTTCCTTTCACTTCCGCGTTGTTTTTAAGATTATAAGATCTTCCGACTGTTGGTACACACTGTATAATTGTCAACATAGTATGATGTATAAACTTTCTCTCTCTCTCTCTCTCTCAAAAAAAAAAAAAAAAAAACGAAATCGATCGATTCATAATAAGTACGAAAGGAGTATTGATGTCGATCGAGACAAATCACAGTCAGCTTTTACGAAATTCGGAGATGAACGTCTGTCTGAACGTCTTTCGCTCTGGATCTGAATTATGAACTCTCGTTTCAAAGGAACCCTTTGATATCGATCGAAACGCGGACAACGACCGCGGTGTTTACCAAATATTTTCAAGATCTCTCGCGAGACGAGGCAGAAGCGAAGGAAAAACAAGAGGTATTAAGCGTAATTGATGTATGTAACGATATAGGCACAATCTCAGAAACAAACCATCTTGGATCCGTCGGATAAGTATCGGCCAGAGCCGATTTACGCGGGAAAACTGAAGAGCGAGTTCAGGGATTACTCCATAGATCCAACCGATCCGGTAAAGGAACGCGTCCGGAACACCTACCACAAGATGCACACGAATCAAACTGTCGAGTTTGTACAATGTGAGTTGCACGTCTATTTCTTACGTTCGACAATTCTACTAAATAATTAATTATTATTTAATTTTATATTGCATAATTTGTGATAAGGGGAGTAGAATTTATATCAATCCTCTTAGAACTTTTCTATGTACAACCTACATGCACAAGTTGAGTATTGCTTGAAAAAATATCATACGAGGGAAAACTGTACAAATTAAATTGTACTCTAACAACATATTATCAATAAAATTTACCAGGAATCAAAGTCAAAGAAACACTCGTCCGAAGAAGGTTAATATTTATCTCTCTAGATGGGTATTATCTTGGAATTAAANTAAAAACCCAAAAAAAAAAAAAAAAACGCAAGTAGTAAATAGAGATGTGAAAAATTGATTATCACATAGTAGAAGAACGTGCGAGAAAAGAAAGGATGCGATTCTTACGTTTCAGCTCGCATGAAGGAATGGCTTCGTTTCGACAAATTCAAGATGACCGTAAAAGATGCTTTGATCAAATTGAACAACTTAGTGGACGAGAGTGATCCGGACACAAGTTTGCCAAATATCGTGCACGCTTTCCAAACCGCAGAATCCATCAGAAAAGAGCATCCTGACTTGGATTGGTTCCACTTGACCGGATTGATTCACGACTTGGGCAAGGTGATGTATCTCATGAATCCTAGAAAGGATGGGAACGAATCAGTTATTCGATATTTTCTTGAAATAAAATAAATCGTATTTTTAAATCGCGGATTTTCACGCAAATTCATATTTTCCAGAACGATTGCTTTTACTTTAATAAAGAAAGAGAAGAAAGTTTTAAAAATCTTTTAAAGAATGTATCTAATCTATAAAAATCTGCCTTTCCGACATAAAACTGAAGCGAAAAATCATATATGTCAATAAGACTTCTTTTGTATGTATTTTCTTCAAGCAGAAAATATCAATAAATCAGAAATGAGCGAGAAAGCATAGCAGATGCAATTAATAAAGATTCGTTTCACCCGACAAATGTTATAACAGCTCTTGTGTTCTGGATATTCTATATACTTCTCTGTAATTAACGCACAAAAATCGAAGTGCTTCTCCTTTAAATGTACCAAACACTAAATATCACTATTGTTGTAATTAATGTTATTATTGTAAATAATAATGTAGGTAATGGCGTTTTATGGTGAACCGCAATGGGCAGTTGTGGGTGACACGTTCCCTGTCGGATGTGCTTGGGCTGATTCTATCGTGTACAGGGCAACTAGCTTCGAGGACAATCCAGATGGTAAAGACGTTCGATACAAGTAAGTAAACATACTAAACTTTCACAAAACTTTCACCGTGGAAATAGAATCGTGACGAAATGGATTTTTGCAGCACAAAATATGGCATTTACAAACCAAAGTGCGGCATTAATAATTTGCTGATGTCCTGGGGCCACGACGAATATTTGTATCGCATCCTGGTGCACAACGATACCAAACTACCTAAGGAGGCTTTGGCTATGATTCGTTATCACTCGTTCTATCCATGGCACGCGGGTGGTGACTACATGCATTTCTGTACTAAGGAAGACGTGGAAATGCTGAAATGGATCAACGAGTTTAAGTGAGTATCGATGTTCATTCATTTCGTTTCTTTCTTCTTTTAATCGTTAGTTACAATAAATAGTATCATTTAGAAATTTTAATATCTTTTTCATGCTATTCAATAACAATTACAATTAAAGTTGTAATTATAGTTGCAGTTAAAAACACTGTTATTCACTATTGATATATATATATATACATTAATTTTTTTATTTACTGATTGATAATAAACATTTTGCAATTTCACGCGAAATTCAAAAGAAAATCATTTTTATGCAATTCAATAGTAATTATACAACTAAAAATTCTAAAAAATAACGCGAATCTTGGAAATATTAAGAAATCATAAAAAAAGACACATATATCTTTTATATCTTTTTTGTAACTGCTAAAAACTTTCATATGCTATAAGGATCAAATAAATAAAAAAAAAAGATAGAAAATAAAGACAGGAAAAAGATTAAGTTACACGTTCGTATCTCTTGTCAAAATTCTGAAATATTATATTACATTTTATAATATTAATATTATAGATAATATAGATTATAATATAATATAAGAAATATTATATTACAATTTCTGAAATATTACGTTAAACATTATACTAAATTGAGTAGTTTGGTTTCTTTGATAAACATCAAGTATATTATGTGTTTTGTGCTAAAAATAAGAAAAATTATATAATAAACTAAAAAAGTACTATGAAGTTTGAAGCGTACTAAAAACTAGGTATATAATAAATGTCAATAAATTTGGTCCAAACAAAAAAAAAAAAAAGAAGGAAAAACATAGACGAACAATGTAACGCGCTATATAGTTCTATCTGATCATTTAATTTCAGCAAATATGATCTGTACACTAAGAGCGGCGAAGTTCCCGACATCGAGAAGCTCTGGCCCTACTACGAGAAACTGATCGATAAATACATCCCGGGTGTATTAGAATGGTGAAAATGCAAATCGTAGTAGAGTACAACCGATTGATTACCGATTGATCACAGATTATTGGCTATTGGCTACTGGCTTTCAACCATCGAACGTCAAGCGATCGACGAATCAATTCCTATCTGAGACTAAAATGAATTGGACGATGCTGTACTTATTTCTTAATGATTAACTTAATACGCAATCGCGGATCCACATCCGTTCCCTGGAGGGAAACACGAAGAATCGAATGGAATGGAATGGAATTAGCTAAGCAAAGCGATCGAACAGTCACGAAATAATAAAAATGTGCAAGGACGAATGAATAACGGGGGAAGAACGATGAGCAATGCTTTCCCTTTCTTCGATTGTTCAACTTGCGAAAAGAAATTCGTGGAATGATCGATAGAATTAAGGATAGGTGCGAAACTGTTGACTAAATAGGAAAGTCCAGCAATTTCCAAGGGAGGAAGAAGGGAAAGTCTGACAAGTAGGGAATCATCGTATCGAGCGAACGAGTCACGAAACTCTTGCTTTTATTCTTAGCTTACATCGTGTACGTTGTATTTGATTCACCGATCGAATGCATCTTTGTCGTATTACGAAGGAACGAGGAATCGTCGGCGCAAGACTCTATGGTTGATATAATTTATACAATGTCACTATTTAATATTTCTTTATTTAATGTTTGTTAAATAAAGAATTTTTGTCATACAACTGGAGGAGTTTTTAATATTTAAATACTAAATTAAATATTTAAGGATGTTAGCAAAGTGTTTGCAATTGCAATTCTCCTGAATCAATTTATCAAATATTGTAATTATGAAGGAAGATGTTAACGATTCGTTTGCATGTCAATTTTATAATTTTATGAAATTTCGAGAGAACTGAATTATTTGTAACGTTATGATAAATCATTGCTTCTTCATAAAGTTAATCCTTTTGAAACTGTAGTAATATAACGATCAGATTGCAGATTTTAGAATATAAAAATGCAGAGCATGCACATGGCATGCAAAAAACATATAAAATATAAGAATCGTCTAGAATAAGTTCTTACTTATGTTTCATTTCTTTAATCGCATTCATAAAAACATGAAATTGTATAAACCATAATATATCTATATTCAAATTTGGAAAAGAAAGTAGATTCAGCCTAATGTTTAGAACACTCAACAATATCAGAAATATTAGTAATCTAATAATTTTTCTAAAATTTAGAAGATCCTGTATTGTTAGCCTCATTGAGAGGCTTCTCAAACAAAACTGAAACTTCGTTTCGAAGAAATTCACAAATGATATTTCGATATTTCTCGCGTCGTCTCACGGAGGGTCAAATTTTAGAAAGCGACGATTCCAAAAGAAAAGTCGAGAAATCGAGCAGGAAGAGTAGAGGGTGCAGGAGAAAAAGGATGGTGGCGGAAGAGGGAGAATTCCTTGGTGGTGCGACGCATCGTATCCGTAATGCGCGAAAGATGGTACGGGAAGCTCTAGAAACCACGGGTATGCGTGGTTTCGCGGGTAATCGAAAACGCGTCGACTTTCGAGAAGACCCATCGTGGACCATCAAACGCTGGTTACCCGTCCGCCGCGTTCCTTCGTTCCCACGTGATGCGATTAGCCTTCACGAACTTTTCGAAACATTCACACGTTTCACGCACGTATTACGATGAATACGAAATTAAAGCGATTTAATACGATTCGATTCGATTTGATTCAACTTGATCTAAAGAATCTAACAGACGAGAAAGAGAGAGAATGGGTCGAAATTGGAGAGATCGTTTCGACGTTCTTTGCGTGTTGTATGATGACATAGCAGTAAAGAATTCGCTTGAGAAAAATCCGGAAGTACGGTTTTGAAGGCTAGTCGCGGGACAATCGCTGGTTCGGTCTTGGGAACCGTTCGAGCCACGTCGTCTCTCAAGTTCGTTGGACGCGAACGGGAAACACCGGTATGGGGCTTCTTTATTTTTAACGCGCGATTCATCGGCATTCTCGTGTCGGATGAAGATATTCGAGCGGAGGTAGTAACGTACATGCCGGTATCGATACCAATGCCAATGCCAATGCCGATTCGTGATATTATAACGACACTGACTTTAACAATCGTTATGAGAGCATTATATCGGTAACGAAGAGTGAAGAACATTTTCGACTCGCGACGATATTTTTGACTTATACAATGAAAGATGAACGATATCGAGATGTGCATACTCTGGTAATAATTTTTTTGTGGATAGGCATTGTAAGAGTTTTAACTCTGATTTTTTTTAAAAATGGAAACGCATGTTATGTTTTAAATGCACCAATCTATGCAGCTTACATTCTCTGTTGAAAGAAAAATATGTTGAAGAATTATTTATTTAAGAGATATTTCAATTCAATTCAATTCAGGATAGCACAAACATTTGCACATTGCTGTGAGTATTTCCTTGTTTTTAAAATGTTAAGCTACATCGATCAATGCATTTAAAAATATATGAAAGCAACCTGAATCATTCATCTTCTGCGTTGAAATCAATAATAACTCGAACCGTTCATTTTACATTGTAACATTTCTCGCTACGGATAACGGCAATATCATAAATCAAGATGATAATATCAGGTGAGACATGATCCTATATATAATTCAGAATTTTCCGGTAGCGATTCTTCGAAAATAGCACGAGGAATCCCTCGTTACTCGCTGCGAGGCGCGTTGCAGCGGTGGCGCGCGTAGGTTGCCGATTGTCGAAGGAACTCCGCTCACAAAATTGGCTTAGTCATCGGCGTATTACGGGATATTACGGGGTATTAGCGGGAACGGCCGCAACGACCGGCAAACGACCACGGCTTTCGAGGAGGACACGCACGAGGGGCAAGCAGGAAGGACCGGCCGTCCCCAGTATTCGTGAATCATACTCTACCTTGCGAGCCCGCCACTTCCAAGAACAAATAACGCGACGTAATGCTGCACGAGGTAAACCGAGGAGGTAGGAGCATTTAGCGAGGCGCAACGAGGCAAGACAGAATGAGACAGTGAAACTAAGCAAGCGTGCCGCGCCATAAGAGAGGCAGGATGAGACGAAGCACGCGACATAATCGAAGCGAAACGCGGCATCGAGCGACTAGGCGCGATATGACGAGGAAGGGCGCATGTTAAACAAGATAAAATACCATTCTATCGCTCATCTCTCTCTCTTACTTATACGGTAGCTCATGAAAATATTCGAACATTTTTATACAAAACTGTGATGATATAAAATTTTAACACTTGTATTCTGTTAGAATTTGAACATTTTGAAATTTTACCAGTGTTATATAAAATGCGTTAGTATAAAATAACAGGACTGACATAATTATATTGTTGTTATTTAAAGTTTGAAAGCAAATCTGAAAATGTACAGAATACAGTTAAAATTTACAGTGGTAAGAAAATATTTAGTGCAAAAAAGGGACTACACGTATTTTCAATTTTAAGTATCTTGAGTAATAAATGTTAAAGATGATTCCATCTCATTACATCTGATTTCTATAATATATTTCTAAATGGTATTAATAAAATTTGCGTGATATTTTATATCATGCACATAATATATTCATTCAAATGTTTCTGCAAATGAGTTACTGTATCGTAATTTTCAAAGCTGAAACACAATATTAATATATACTATAATATACTTTTGATTTTTATACATATTTTCAAACTTTACCTTTCGCAATTAATTGTATCTCTCTCTCTCTCCCATGAAAACTTTCTCTCAAGTTGGATGAATGATTCTTTGGATGAATGATATATATAGAGGGATGAATGACGTCGTAGGCTTGCAGAGAGATTCTCTCGAATGACGCATCGACGGCCACGAAAATGCAGCGTGGTCGTTGCGTTACGGTCACGCTAACTTTTCATTCCACGAAGAAACGTGCAAGCTCCAGGGAACATGAACGCGCGTTTCTAGCGCGAATTCGTTTCACCGATCAATCGATTCCCCGAAATCGAGCCAGCGTCCAACTCTCCGAAGGGTAGTCACTCACGTACTTCTGAGGTCGCGTGCGTAAACGTTTAGCAATTAGCAGTTAGTAGTAGTCGATATTGCAAATTGCAGTTTTGTTTGCCGTTCCTTTCCGTCAAATGTTTCGGAATTGAAAAAAAATATATCGATTATTTCGCGACCGAATATCTTGCATCATAGAAGGGAGAGTCGAGCATTCATCGTTTAAAGGTGACTTTTGACCTCGCAAGCGATTATTACAATCTCTTGGCCGACTGTCTCTCGATTTCCTCGTCCAACGTTGTTCCATTTAACGGTTCTTCCGGTGATAAGGAATCACGGACTAGGCGCCTCTGTCACACGCTCGCATATGCCACGTATAAATTCAGTGTTTACCGATCGAAGAATTCGTATGGAATCCCAACACTCTTGAGGCCGCAATCATTTAGAACATGCATAGTAGAGTACCTCAGACTACAATCTGTGATCTCTGAAAATATGATACGTCTATATCACTGTTCTTTTTAAACTGTTGTATAATACTTACATATCTTGTTATAATGATGTAGTTTTTAGCATGTTTGTCTACGTTCTTTCTTTTTTTACATTAGGTTTAGAAATAAATGAAGACCATAGATAAAAAAGCATGAGAAGTCACGGTTCCTATGTTTTACAAAACAGTAATTTTGAAATTCAATATGTTATCAATCAATTTCACAGAAAAAAACTGTTTTTCCATTTGATTTTGTAATCAAATCGTCATTGGTTTTGTCAGCATCTGAAAAATTTAAGAAATATTAATATTATTATATGGAAAAGTATGTCAAGAACAATATTAATAATATTATGAATTCACAGAACAATGATATTATTTTATAAAACATCAAATTATACTAGAATATTCTTTTCTTTCACTGTTTCATCTGATATGTAATCAGAGAATTTAATCTGATATAAAACTTAAGAAAAATGGATTTATCGTATTTCCTCTGTGTAATTTTCAAATATTAATTATTAAATTTCAAAACTATCGAGTTATATTTATTCACGAAAGTATTTCAATATCTATAATAACCTTTTATAGATAATATGTTATTCGAAATATTTTGAAATGTCATTAGCATTGGAATGAGTCACGATTATCCTGATAATTTTAATAAAGTTGAAACAAGTTTATCTAAAAATATACATAGAACATATAAAATATTTAATATTTCATGAACATCGCCAATCACTTATTTAAATAATCAATTATTCATTATTGTATTATAACAAGCATTATTAAGTATTATTTTAATTCAAGTATTATTTTAATTCAATGAAATCATTTTCAATGTTTTGTCATGATATTTTATAAATAAGACATATTTCCATTTCTTTAATTGTAAATATTTATATAACGTTTATATTTATATAACGTCTGTAATCTGTTTAGAATAAATATCTTGTAGCTTTTATACACATTTTTATATTTATTTCAAATGTTATCTACACACTCATAGTAGTCAAGCCTTGTTACTCAAAATATTTTACGTAATACATCCAGCGTGCATACATGAAAATTTCCTAATAAAGTATCAAAATACTTTCGCGAATCTCTCATTTTGACAGATCGTGTTGACGAAAGACCGATGATGGACAATGAACAGGAGACAATGTTGTCAATAGGGGCAGCAAGGATAGCAGTAACAGTGGTTGCGATGTCGAACTGGATGTCGAGAGAAGAGCAAGCAGACGACTGGCGGGGAGTAGTAAACGGGAAATATATACGTGAATGCGTGTTGCCGAGTACGATATTCGGTAGTCGACGCGCGACGTTCGAACGGAGCGGGTCGTGCTTTCTCGTCCCGTTCCGTCTCAATCTGGCCCTCTCATATCAAATAAGTTCATCAATAACGAAGAACCAGAAGAGGAAGGGGGCGTCCAGAATCCATTGAGAATCATCGACAATCGTAAATGTTCGATCGGTCTGTATTTTAAGATGACCGCCTCGGCACTGTTTCCTTTACCTTCCTCTCACTCTCTCCGATTCTTCTCCACGTTCGGTTCAGTTTCGTCCACGTCAACGTCGTCGTCGTCGTCGTCGGCGTCGTTGTCGTCATCGTGGTCGTTGTCGCAGTCACCGTTACCATCGCGTAGGAAGAAGAAACCAAACGGGTGGACGAACTATCGTGGTCGGTATTGTCTGAGACTATGCAAAGACAAGAAAAGCGATTGAATTGTCGCGTGGCGGAGTAACAAAGTGCAAAGAAGTGAGAAAATCGAATCGGTTCGAATAGCAGTCGGACTGTCATAGTATCTGAGAATCGTGGAAATCAATTACTCATTTCAAGTCAATCGACGCGTAACATCGATTTCGAGCGATTTCGAGTTGGTAACGCAAGTAGTCTCGGTTGACATGTTGACTGAGAGTTAAGCTAAAAGGAACGACGTAAAGAAGAGTAACAAAAGAGACAAAAAAGAAAAAAAAATCAAGGAAGAAGAATCAGGAGCAAAAAAGGAATAGAAGAAATTACATATAGAACCGGCGCAGGAGAGGACGATAGCGACGAGGTGCTTCCTAGGGCGGAGGTACCCCGGTGGATCGGGTTTGAACTCGTGGATCAGGAGCCGGCTATGGGAAAGCTGGCAACGATTGGTCGACTCGTGACCCGTGACAACGAGGAACAAGAAGCATCGGTGTGGTTGTTCGAGCGAAACGGCGCCAGTTCCGGTCGCGCTCTCGTCGCGGTCCCTATTGGCGGGATCGCAATTTGCAGCGTGATAGTGCCACAAGTTGGATCGAAAGCACCGACCGGGGTGGCCGGCCGAGACACTGCTCCGAGTTGCTTCGAGAACAACGCTCGAACGAGAAGGGACGATCGTCGAAGGATAGCCGTAGTTGGAATTCAAGAGGCGACCGACGATCTAGATTTTCGATACTTCGTCGAGACGGCAAGCGGCGGCGACAACGACCAAGCCGGAAGAGATAGCACGGTGGTTCGCCTCGAGGATTCATCGTTTGGTTCGTCTCCGAGTCAAGAATCTAAATGCCGGCTCGACGACATCATTCAGGATAAGAGGAGAACTGATAATATTGTTCGGGAGTATTGTTCGAGGATTTCCAACGAATGGTGTCGAGTGTCGCGTAAGAAGTCGTTAGATCGACGAACAATAGTCGAAGGGAAGAGGTGTGAACGATGTCGTCGACGTTGGCATCGACGTCGGTGGCTGACCGGAAACAACGAATCTTCCCGTCTGTTTGGAATAACGACGACGATCGTGGCGATTGTGGTGGCTGTGGCGGCGGTGGCGCTTTGCGTGCCGGCCGCGTCGGCCGTGCCGATGCTGCCGCGAGAGAATCCACTCTCTCGAACCGGTCCTCGACACGACCTCGACCGCTCGACCGGTCTCGAGGACGTCTACGAGGACGCTTTCCGAGAAGAGGATCGACCAACGACGAGGACCGTTCTCGACGAGACTGAGCTCGATATCAGAAGGAGCATCGCGCGAGGTCTTGGTCTCAAGAGGATACCAGACCCTTCCAAGGTGAGTCGTCCCTTGCTTTTCTCTTGCCCCTGTCTCCTTCCTTTTTTCCAATTCGCTTCTGCTTTTCTCGCCTTTTCTCGTATTTCACTAAAACGTCAATACGAATACAGAAACGGGTACGGATACGGATGTCGATGTCGATATTTCACGTGGCGACGTCTCGAGTCCGTTGCGAACATGTTGATGTGCATCATAGCTTGTGCAATCCGTCTCGTGATTTGGTAATTAGCGAATGTGTTCTGCAAAAAGTTCATTCAGATTACCAAGAGAATTGTTTAAACAAAAAAAATTATTATCATTATTATTACTATTATGAGAGTCTATTTATTTTTGTATATAGAATGCATAATAATAACGTGAGAGAAAAAATAGTAAAGACAGATAAAAATTTTTACGTGGGAAGGGAAAATTCGTGACGTGAAGGAAAGCAGAGAATAGCGATGATGGTAGTGACGGTAATGGCGGCAGTCAAGTTTCAGAGAGGGTAACGAACAATGAAGGAAAGAGAAGAAAGGGCTAAAGGGATAGAGACGATACGAAAGTGGGGAACAGATGGCCGGGAGTAGGGTAGAGAAGAGAAAGGAAAGCACGGGAAGGGAAGTAGAGAAGAGAAGGGAATCAAGTCGAAAGGAGTGAACTCGACGACGAGGAAAGGTACATGTGTATGTATACCGAAAAAATTGCGGGTACAATGAAGCGGCAAGTACTAGTACGTAAACAATAGCGAGTCGAAGACGAGAAACGTGGGTGGTCCGTGTTGCCCCACTTTCGCTACGTATGCACGAGCACGTGCGCATTCTTGCATTCTAGTATGCAGAACCGGCTGTCCACGTGCGTACGACGACACGCTGCCACAGCTCCGCTCTGCACTTTTCTACTCTATTCAACTCTTCTTTTCTCTTCGTTTCTCTTCGCTTTTTTTCATCTCGTCCCTCGCTTTCACCTACCAATGAAGATGTAACCCGTTGCCCAAGATGGAACATCGACTTATCGGGGTCATTGGACTATCGATACAATCGGAATAGGTTAAATCGTATTAAGTCGACTCCTCGTCGCTTAGCTCAGCTACGTATATAAACACTTTAAATAATATTTAAAATAAAGTGAACATTTTTTTTTTTTTTTAACGAAAAATAAAATAAATTGCAATGCTAGAATTGTTTTAAATTTTAAAGAATTTTAAAATAAAAAAAAAATGAAATTATATAACAATTTTACAATAGGAAAGTTATTTACGTTTAAAGAAAATAAGAAGAATGGTCACGTTACTTATGTTATTGTTGAAAATCAAGTAAATGTTAAAGTGTTTTCAAATTATTTAAATTTAAGGAACTGGAAGGCTAGTAATTTAACTTGTAAAAATAAACGTAGACTCTTGAAGTAATATTGTAGTACGGTGAAGTAAATAACAGGTTTGCGCTGGTAAAGTGGTTTGAAGTTGCTTGGATTCAAGTAACTTGACTGATCTGGACGAGGTTTAATCCTGTTGCATTCTTTAAATCATTTTCAACTGAATCGTATTTTTATATCATTAAAAAAAATTTCAAACATGGAATAACCATCTGTTAATATACTGTGGATGTTTACGCATTTATGCAAAAAATTATGCATAAATATATCTTTGATAAATATTTAAAATATAAAATACAGATTATGATATTTACTTTATTTATTTATTTAATAAATAAAATAAATTTCGAGTTAACTTCCACTTCTACAATTGCATTAATAGAAACATAAATCCACAGATTATTTATAATACCCATGATTGTTGGTTGCAATATTTCAGTAAAATCTTTTTAAGATATTAAACATTTTCTTGGCTGTTAAAATTCGAGAAAGATTAAGTTCGTGGTAAAGTGAAACGAATCATGATCGATAGAGTTATTACAGAAGGCGAATGGAATCTTGAGCCGTAATAAATTTAAATTCGGAAAATTATGTGAATGTTTGCATCAGTCATCCGGGAATTCCCAGGTGACTTGAGACGATCGATAAAACCGGGGATTTTGATAGGAAAGGTAAGAATGGGGTGATGAATTGGTCAATGACATAATATAATCGAAGGAGATCTCGTTTCGGATCTTGAAGAGGAGAAGAGATAGCGGGAGTAACGTTGCGAGAACACCTGTTGTCGCAGCCTGCGACTATAGCCAGCAGGTTCGCCGTTATGTGTGCACGCGATAACGAATGTCGATTCCTGGCCGTCCTCGAAACTCGAGGACATTCTCGAGAGAGTACGCGAGCCTCAAAAGCATCTACCTATGTATACATACATGTAGGTATGTACCTCTAATGCCGAAGGGAAGATAGAACCAGTTATTTTTCTAGTTTTCTGGTCTTCACATTCCGTGTGCGCACAAACACACACTTTTCTTCTTTTACTTCGCCTCACGCGCATCCATCCATCGTTGGCATTTATATCCAGCTTCGTTGTTTTCTCAATGAGACGAAAGAGCGGCACAACTCGACCCAAAAGAAGATAACCAGACGAAAAGTTTTTCTTCTTTTACTTCGCCTCACGCGCATCCATCCATCGTTGGCATTTATATCCAGCTTCGTTGTTTTCTCAATGAGACGAAAGAGCGGCACAACTCGACCCAAAAGAAGATAACCAGACGAAAAGCAGCGACGTCTGAAAGATAGGATATGTTTAATTAACTTTCTTTTGCATTCGTCGCGACAGATTAGATACAAACTGGATACTTTGCTTTATTTTACCAGTCGCTTGTGTAATATTAAACTTCTTTGGTTTCTAGCAACGTGTTAGGAATTTCCATTCATAAACTTTTTCGTAGAGCTTAAGTGACAAATTTTATCCAGAATGTATGTTTCACGATCGTTTAATTCTGTTCAGTCGACTCAATTAATAATCCATAAGAATTCTATTTAGTGAACAATAAAGTCGAATAGATGTAACGACCAATTACGTTCAAAAGTCGAAAATCGCGACACAGACATTTGCTTGCTTAACTTTCCGCGACTTTCACCACCATAGACTCTATCCCGACCTCGAGAAAGAATGATACAGCGAGATTCATGGCAGTTGATACTGAAGAGAAAGCTATAGGGAGAAGAATGTGGTGGCATTGACTCGCGATCGAGCGTGTTAAAAACGCGTAGCCAAGTATTCAACGAAATCGAGTTCGATGGGGAACATTTGAATCTCGAACACGATGACGCGTGATCACGTTCACGCCGCGTAATTTCGTCGAACCCTCGAGCCTCGAGGCAGAGAGGCGAGGGTTACGCGAAGAATGCGGCCTGACTCGTCCGTCGATACACCTAGACGCGGTGTACGCCGCTTGCGAAAGATCTTTCTTCGAGACATAAGTGTGGGAGGCAAGCGAGGTTGCATACGTGGTTGCGCGAATGTTTCATCAAGGTCGTCCGCATTTGCAGCAACGTCACCCGACGTCATCCATGCCCTCGTTGCGCACGTACATACACTTGTTTCGAGTTTTCTCCCCAAAATAGCATCCATCTTGCTAATAGATCGTGGAGTGCTTCGGTCATCGCACTGACCACGCGATATTCATTCACCGATATTTTCTATCAACTTATACATCGCCGACTTAGATCGAAAATATCACTAGAGTTAGTAAGATTCTATGGTTCAAAATAAGACGAAACTCAGGAATGTTAAAATTGTGTTGTTGACTTTATTTTCGAGATAATTGAGTTTATTTATTTAATTTCCAAGTTAACAGAAACAGACAGTTGACAGAAGGTTACTCTACGCGAAAATTATTTGAAAATGTAGAGTAAGATTCGAGTTTGGAATTTTACCAAGTGTACGTGTATTGAACTACTTCTTAACTATGTACGAAACGAAAATATTTGACTTAGCTTTGCATACAGAATAAACTTCTAGCAATTGTCTATTCCTACTTAGTCGACATATTCATTCTATGTATTCATTCAATATGTTCTAATTTTCTTGCAAATGAGATCTTATACGACGAATTTAAGTTCAAAAAAGTATACAAAATGAAATTCAGTCTAAGGACATTAAGGTTCATAATGCAAGTACATATATACAGTTTCTCATAGAGTTTATATACATTTTTTTCAAAGAAATAATACACGACAATCGATGAAAGTACGCGGTTTAGACCTTTTTCTTTTTTCAAGATTTACTACATATTGAAGTAACCCGTACACTAAGTCTCCCTATAATTTCGTTCGTCTTCGAGGGGTTCGCGTGATCATACCGTGTCCTACGTCTTCTTACATCTCCTCATTTCTCCTCTCTATCCACTCCATTCCCTCCTCGCCTCGGCTCCTCTTTTCCTTATGCTCTCCTACCTCTTTGCAAGTAGAAATATCTCCGAGTTTCGTGATAGCCATTGAGCAAGTGTGCGCAAGCCGAGCCCAACTACAAACCAAGACGAAAGACTAACGAACGCGACACCGATGACCGACACTGACCGACCTTTCGAACCAGTCAAGCGGTTGCACACGAGTCAACTCGCTTGTCCGCAAACGATGTCTCGGTTTCAATGAGCAGTGAGTGAAACCACGCGTCTCAATCCATTTACGATTCGCTACGCGACTCTTTCTTTTTGATGGACTAATGATCTTGCATAGTGCATTCCACCCAACGAGATTGTATCTTCCAACATTCGGCTTTCAACGTCGGAAATCTTGGCAAATACTTGGCTTAATACTCGGATGATGATACAGGCCACTGTCTCGACAAACCGGAACTCGCTCGAATCCACTAATTAACTTTAAAGAAAACGGCCAGTTAAATGAGTCCGTATGTACGGATTACGGAGGCGTCGCGTCGGTGTGTCTCCGCTTCACGACTCGCTGACTCATTTTTAACGACACGATCCTTCAATACCTGCAGCTACCTTCCCTTCAATCTCTCACGATCTGTGAAATTTTATTTTATTTGTTAAACGTCTCATCCCCTTTTATTAATGCGTTGCGTTATGTTGGTCGGCTCATGCGTCACCCCATACCGCGTGCCGCGAGTGGCTGGAGCCGCGCAAACCGGTTAATTTTACCGGAAACGTCTAGCGTGTCTGGACTTTCTCACCATGGAAATTATATACCAACATCGCGACGGCGAGAGTAAAGTAGCGAGGGATGTGTTTCGAGTGGGACTCGAAAAATGCAACGAGAGATGCTCGAGGATGACAAAGAGATCTGAAGAATAGGAAAAAAAAATACGAAGGGGATCAGAGAGCGACGAAAGAGAGAGACAAAGTAAAGAAAGGTTGTCGAGCCGCGACGTTGAAAAGATGGCAGACACTATGTGTTTCAGTGTCTCATTCGCGAAGCGATTATCACGTTTCTCCACAAATCATTGGAATTTTGTTTTCTTACGTGCCTCGCAGAGATTCTATCGCATGTTTCATACAACTCTTTACGATATCTAGCAATCTTCCTTTTCAAATTGATTAATAAAAAATACACTGTCTACAATTCTTTCAATTAATTAACTACCTTATACCTGTAAGATCTCTAAGATTCTCACGATCATTTTCTTCATTGTTAATCAAAATTATATTTCAGACTCAATTAATCGTTCGTGTAATATTACGAATAGCAACGTTCAATGATTAATGTAATAAATATAGAAATAAAAAGAATTTGCACATTATTTCTTTCATTTTGACAGTATCAAATTTGACAGTATCAAATTTTTATAGCCAAATGAAAATACTACATACATATGACAATATATTTAGATAATTAATAAATACAATGGTGTGCAAATATTTTTTAGCCGCTGTATTGTATATTTTCTTTGCTTCAAAATTTCTATAAAACTTATATAACATACTTTTACTCATACTTTGTGTCCTTTTATATATTTTACATTAACTTTTTTTATACTAATGACACGTTACTCTATATATGAAACAAATAAATATAAGTGTAAATAAATAAAGTACAAATAAACTTTCCTGTATTAATTTGCCTGTCACCAACTCATTCATACGTTCATCTTCCTTTTCTTAGGCAAACGTCAGTCAAGCTGAATACGAAAGAGCACACAGAGAGTACCTGATGAGATTGCAGTCGTCACTCGACGAGCAAACTTTTGGAAGCAAGAAGATGCTACACGTGTTCCCTGCTACAGGTAACCAGAAATGCTTGATCGCGTGTCGAGATATTCTCCTTCGATCTCGAATCGTCGGTACTTTAGTATTGGTTCGAGAGAACTCGCAATCTTTCGGAACGCAAAATATCGTACGATCTTTCTGAAAAAATATACATGCCCACGCTATAATTACTACTTGTGTAAACATCGAGCCTCCTAGTTTCCGCCAGTTCGGCAACGTCGAAGTTTTACCAGACGTATCTGGAATCAATCCGTATCGAACTAACCGCGATTATCAGTTTTTCGCGTTAACCTGTTAACAGTGAAAGACAAATTAATTCGTCATTCACTAATTTCTTGAATACAATGATTTCTTTATTTAGAAATTATTATTATTTATTAAAAAGTTTTGTCAAAAGTATGATTTGTTATTTCGTAGGTTTATCTATTTTTAGAAAATAAATATAATATTCTTAGAAGTTATTTTCTTTCCA
The DNA here is from genome assembly GCA_002806875.1 of Lepidotrigona ventralis hoosana. Classification (NCBI taxonomy): domain Eukaryota; kingdom Metazoa; phylum Arthropoda; class Insecta; order Hymenoptera; family Apidae; genus Lepidotrigona; species Lepidotrigona ventralis. The sequence continues at coordinate 17,722 of NIPQ01090541.1, forward strand.
ATCATCATACTTATTAATTATAAGTAAGTGATATAAAAATCAAAGAATGAACAAAAATATACTTATCTTCTTCTCTGTGTTCTTCTAATGATAGTCTTAATCTTATATTAGTATCATGTAGATCCATTTCATGTGATTACCAGACAATCATCGATATCCAAACTATAAAAAGCATAGTACATACAGTAATTTTGCGAAAAAGTAAATTTGACCTAAATTAATCTAATTGAAATTACTTTGTTAAGTTGTAATTTTGTGATTTAGTAAACTGCAAGAATATGTATGCAAATATTTTGAGACCAATTGAAACAATGTTACCTGATAAAAATAATATAATCAAATAATTTCTATATTTTTGCGTGCATCCTATCCAATTTTGCATTTTCTTTGAATTTAACATCCACAATTTGGAGATGACTCAATTCTTCATTTTCTTCATTTTTCATCTAATTTTTTTTTTTTCTTATTTACGATTCATCTAATTAAGAAAAATATTATTAGTTTATATAATAAGTAATGTCGTGATTTCGTATTTAATTTGAAAATATAAACAAATTTTTGTCATATTTATTTATATATTTCATTAATTAATGAATAATATATTATCTGCACTTTCTTTTTTAAAGAATTTGTATTTATCTTATTTGTAATTTCTTACTTCTATAAAAAATTGTTGCCATTTTGATGCAAGATATTCTGTTACAATTTCGAGATTCGTTATAAATTTTTTACAACTTGCGTGAGTTGAATTTTTTTACAACTTGTTTATTTTACAGCTAGCTTGTTTATAGCATTTCGTAGTGGTTGAAATAAACTGAAAGAATCTGTTGGCACTAAATTTAGAAAATAAAGCGAGCAACGCATATATTTTCAATTATACTATCTTCAATATTTCATCCAATGCTNTATATATATATATATATATATATATATATATATATATATATATATATATATATATATATATATATATATATATATATATACACGCGGCTAATCATTTTTATGATGAAACAAAATTCCTTTCTGACATATTACTACTAATGATTTCTATTAATATTCCAATGTTATAGCGTAATTGTTAACTGTAAATTTCAGTAGTTAGTTACCGTTTGACCTTTATCTCAGAAATTCAAAGTGCACAGTAAGAAACACATCACTCGTGGAATGACTTAATATAAAGGAAATTTTCTCGCTTTCTCGCTTCGCTTAACGCGTTCAAAACTCCATTTCGATTTACTTCGATTCGATTCGACTTGATCAACTCGATCCTCGTTTTATTTTCTTCATTCCCGTTTTCGCGTTACTCCGCTCAAGAGACCTCCACGAGGGGGTCCATCTGCGTTATTATGAAACAGAAATTCTGTTCTGCGATGGAATGCCGAGCCAACGAGTCCTCGAATGCAATAAGAACTAATCGTCGAAGATTGATTTCTCGACGACTGTTACGCGAGATTGACTTTTGTCGATCGTCGATCGTAGATCGCCGACACCATTTAAACCCCAAGCTAAACTTTCCTTACTGTCGTCCTTACGTTCTCGTCTCGAGTCTTGATCATAGAGACGCACCGATTCTACGAAAACTAGCTAAAAATATCATAAAACACTATTTATAAAAGATATATATACGAGCCGGAATATTTTAAGTAGCAGTGTGGTGCAAGGTAACCTACAATCGATGAGAGTGAAATATTCGAAGAAATCGTCGATTCTCCGTTCCGTGGAACACGTGGGCTCTTGCTCGATAACTTACATAAACCGAGACTACCAGAATATCACCAATTCCTAAATTTCTCTTCGCTTCGTGTTACTTCACAATCACCAACAATTCGCCAATCGTGGCCATTTTTTTTTTTTTTTTTTTTNTCCATTCTCATACCGCTTGTTCGCGGTATTCCTCGCGTCCACTCTCAAATCTATCTAAACACAAGTTCGGTTAAGTAGATAATGGCGGCGGGAAAAATGGAAAGATGAAAGATAAAAGGAACAAATAGCTAAGAGCTTAGGGACCGTGGGTCAGAAGTGCGACGTATCGAGACGAAGGTGGAATATAGCGAGAGAAGACGATTCAAGGTTTTCATTTACGTAATTCTGACACGTTTACGCGTTTCATACGTATTGTTCATACTTATTCGTTTGTACCGATTGTTGCAGCGTATCCTGGAAACGAATCGAGCCTGCTGGCAGCCGGAATAAACGGAAAGGAAAAATCTTATCGTCATTGGCTGTTCTTCCCCGTGGAAGTTCCTAAGAAGGATCTGGACGAAGCGTCGGTAGATCACGCGACGCTACGATTATTACTCCACGGGCCGACAACCGATCACTATACCGAACGTTCCGAGCTGGAGGTGTTGTTCTATCTTCGGATATCGTCGTTCCGTCGTTCAAGGAAGTTGATCGGCCGTAGGAAAATTCAATTGCACGACTCCGGAAATCCAAGGTGGCTCGAACTCGACGCGACCCAAGCCGCTTTCTCGTGGATCGAGACGCCGCTCGAGAATCTAGGTGTCGAACTGGAATTTATGGTCGATAGCGAACCGGTACCGCGCACCTTCTCCTCGCCAGTTCTCAACGTATTCACCACGAGGTATTCGGCCAATGGTAGAACGAAACGTTCCTCACCCAAAGATGTGATGTCCCTGCACAAAGGTCGTCGGACGAAATGTAAAGGCGAGGGTAAGAAGTGTTGCAGGCACGAGCTTCACGTCATGTTCAAAGACTTGAAAGGCTTTGAGTTCATCGTTTATCCGAAAACTTTCGACGCTGGATATTGTAAAGGACGGTGCCCGCCTAGATACAATCCAGCTCATCATCACGCCCTTCTGCAAAGTCTTCTGTGGAAGGAAGATAGAAAGAAAGTGCCTAAGCCATGTTGCGCGCCGAGTAAACTCGATGAGTTGATGATCGTTTACTTCGACGAGAATGATACCACACAGTTGAAGAACTCGTACTGGAAGAACATTCAAGTACTCGAGTGCGCTTGTTCCTAAGAAAAGAAAAGAAAAAAAAAAAAGAAAAAAGAAAACAATACTTTGTTCTTTCTTTCCGAACGGACGAATCGGCGGAACGATTGACTGTGCGAACTAATTGTTAAATTAGTGTACGAATGTGGACGAATAACAAACGAGTGAATGGGAGTGAACGGTAAAACATGAACACTTTCAATCGAAACGACACAATAATACGGGCTGCGATTAAAAATTATAGTAACAGAATGAGAATTTTCATAACCGCAGACGACTTACCAAAGAATCGTCCGAATATTGTTTCGGTTGTGTTACATTTTCGTTGTTTCTTCGCGACATACTGAAAACACTTGCTGTCATTGTATCACGCGAAATTTGTTTCTCGTTCGACTCCTTGTCCGCCTGGCATATCCATTTGCAAACGTTTCAAACGATCAGACAGTTATTCGTAAAACGAACGACGTAAAATTTAATCGTATCGCTGATCAACGTTCGATTTGATTCGACTCGAAGCATCGTCGAAGGTCCAGG